>NDXB01000407.1:61874-91168 GCA_002631895.1 Agapornis roseicollis | reverse complement strand
CCCCCCCCCCCCCCCAATTCCATGTCTTCCAAAGCTAGCTGGGTGTAAACAAGCAGGACCTATGCAGCAAGTGAAGGCTGACCCCTTTCAAATCCACACACATCTCTGTTTGAAGGAACTGAAGTTCATCCTCTACAACCAGGTTCCATTCTCCCTGTAGAAATATCTCCCAGCCTGGCTCCAGCATGATGCCACACATGCTGATCATCACTGGTGATGCTTCCTTGTTCACTTGTTTTTATTCTGTCTGCTGCTGCTTTTTTTAAACTACTATGACAAAAAACCCTCAGCCACCTATGACATATTCCCACTGCATTGTTATTTCCACATTTTCTTCCATGTATATCTAAAAGGGAAATGTGTTTATTACAGTCTTACTGGTTATTACGTATTCTTGCCTAAGTGACTGTGCTTCTAACTTCTATTAAATTAACAAACACAGCAGTAACATTTGTAACCCCTACCTTGCTAGGTAAAAATAAATCAGAGTAAGAAGAAACATAGCATGGGGTCCTCCCTCTCAAAAAGCTCATCTTGTTCAGTAGATATAATTCATTTAGAAGATAGAAATATAATGCAGCTGCTCAGAGAAAAATGCATATGGTGTATAGTTTGTTCCCCAAACCTCACATATATTGTCAGACTTTTAACATTAGGTTTCATAATACATGACACACAATTGTTTACCTGTTCACATTGAAACATTGCCACTTCTATCAAAATTAATATAGAGATGATAAAGCTATCAAATAAGCTATCTTTCTGCAATCTTCTTAAGATCTAGTAAATGCTATTTCGCTACAGTAAATAGCTATCAGATGAAATATCCTTACTAGCATGTGTAAATTTGGGCCACAAACGTTCTACAAGATGAACTTTGGCACAAGATCTGTAGTAAAGCAAAGCATATAGCTGGCTTGCAAAGCCAGTATTGATTGGAACATGATTTGCAGCCACTGAATTTCTGCAATGGGAACTCAATGTCATTGTTGCAAGAAAATCTTTATCCATTTTGAAGAGAGAAAACATCACAATAAAGAACAACTCATGAACGCTAATCAGTCCCCTACAATTGAAGGATTCTATGAAGATTGAGGATAATCCAGTAACATTCTTTAACTAATAGAACCTGCTTCCTTCTGAAGGCTTTATACTCCATTTTCATACCTAGAACTAATATGCTACAGTTTGACACAGTAAGAGTTCATCTGGAGAAAAGATGTTGATCCAGATTTTAAATGACTTCTTGTTATAATGTACCCTTTCATTGTTCAACTTGGCTGCTATGCACCCAGACAGCAGGTTTTAGCTAGAAGTTTAAACACCTAAAGTGCACACAAAATTCAAACATGTCATTCCTTTATTGAAAGGGTCTGTTTCACACAATTGTGTAATATAGAATCACTTTCTCAGGAAATAACACCAGACATGATGCTCTATCATTTTTATACATCCACTTCCTTAAAATTTTGCCAACTGATATGGTCACATTATTTTGATTTTGCTGCCAGGGTACCCCAAGAGAAGGTTTGAAAACCAAAACAAGAAACCAAGCAACAGCTGTTTATAAGCATGTCAAACAGGATTTCCAATATGCATATTGTGACAATAATGGGTCCAGTACAATCTTGGTAAACACAGAGCAAAACTTCATCATGTTGAAAGACAGACAAATAGGACAGGAAAGTTAGGTTACTGTCTGACCCACCTGGAAGAACCAACAAAGCAGACTTTCTAAGCAGGGAGTATGAGAGGTTCCCTTGAAAACTCTGTTTTACTGCCTCGAGCTACAGGTAGCCTGACTTTCAAACAAGCCTGGACAGATTTTCTTAAGTCTGGGATGATGTAGGCTCTGTGAACAAAGTAATCACATTTGAAGAATGCAGCTTTTCAGCAGAGCTGCTAGATTCCACACTGGCACTGAACTAAATAAGACCAGCCAATGTACAGCAGAGTAAGTACACCTGCAGTAGTAGATGCAATATTGAGCTAGAACTGTTCAGGTAGATGAGCTACTTTATCCCTACTTCAGATCATTGATGTCAGAAGTATCATATATCAAATTTAAACAAGTGTAACCTGCATTTGTTACACAGGCAAATTATCTTCCCTATTAAATTTAACAAGTGATGATCTGGATTCTTCATCACATTAAGTTTTGAATCCATTTAACTCTATTCTGTAATTAATTAGAAATTATGGGCTTTACACAGGAATTGGTAGGTGAATTTTCTATGGCATATATAGAGCAGAAAGCCTGGGTAACTAATACTAATAATCCCTCCTTGCCTCAAACCCAGTAGCATTTCTAAGTGCATGTAATGAGTGCTTGTGTAACATGCAGTTTGTTGCTAGGTTTAAGATCTCAGTCCTGGTTGGATTCAGCAAGCCTTCCTCATAGGTCTTTTACACACAAGTCCAGCACTGTCAAGCTGATGAAGGGATTAACCACTCACTGAGGTGGCCTTTTGCAATAGGCACAGAGTGCCACCCCTGGAGAACAGCTGAGATAACACAATTCCAAATGCAAAAGCTCCCATCATCCCTCATCTTCAGGAGTTATCCTCAGAATAGCTTTATGAACCGTTTGCTTGTTGCTCCTCTCAATCTCTCCGAGCAGCATGTACCATTGGGAATTGCTACAAACACGTCCTAGCATGGAAGTAAGCCCATCAGGGGATTGTCTCAGCCAGCAATCCCCCTCCGAGCAGGGGACCAAAGCAATGTTTGCTAAAACATAGGGTAGAGCAAGGCAGGCTGAAGCAGTCCCTTACCTGCAGAAGGCGATTTAAGCCAAGAGGTGGCTCACACAGTGCCTTTGTTCACAAACAACTCTTGGAATTTGTTTAGAAGCCAAAGCAAACAGAACTAGGATTCCCTCCATCCCATTTCCTCCAAAGGCTCCCCTGAGGCACCACCCCTTTCCTTCTCTCCCCCAGCCCCTCCTCCTGATCAGCAGTTTAGAAATCCAAGTGTCTTTTCCTGTGTTGTGATTCTAGTGTTGCTTTTGGTACAGGAGTACTTCCCTTAAGTTAAACAAAACCCTTTGTTGGTGCTATTTTAATCACTTGCACTCCCAGCAAAAAGGCAGTAAAGAAATGCAAAGGGTGCTTATTTGCCTGGGCTGTATGTATCCCAGTGTTTAGGGGGAGCCTACACAGAGGATCATTAACTTCTTAATGTTATTTGAAGTTTAGTACAATACAATGGTTGTGAAACTTGCTTCCTTTATTAATAGCAGCTTTGATACTTCCAAGCTACAACAACCCCCCCCCCCCTAAATATCAGCTCAATGCAGAGCTAGAATCAAGGCTTGATAGTTTTGTTTTGAACACATACATAAAAGATCACTACACTACTGTTCGATTTTCGCACTGGCATATACTAGTACGTGGTAGATAATCCCCTGTAACATGCTTCTAAAGCAAGTAAAAGCCATAACAGTCTTACTGATACTCCCCAAAAGAGTTAATGAAAAGATTGCTGGCATATGGAGGAGGTAAAGGTTCGCTCTTTAACATGAGGAGGCTCAAAAGACGAAAGCAGTTATCTGAGAAGATGCTAATTTATCCTGATAGCAGTTTTAATAACAGCACTGTTTTTCTTCCTAATGTCACTTCTGCTCGCATTAATTTCTTTTCATTGCACAAAAAAAGGTTAATTGTTAAAATTGCACTTAGGAATAGAAAATAAGGTTAAAGATGATATCTAGCTCCTGATACTCTGTTTAACCACCAATACAATCTGGTAGAGTTTCATTAAGTAGGAAGGAAGAGAACCTGGGGAGCAATGCACAAGAAAGCCTGAACATGGAAAAAGAGAAAAAAAATAAAAATCACAGTAAATTGGTCAAATCACACTCAATTAACAATAAAAAAGATAGCATCACAATAAGCCAAATACAATGCTGACTTCCATGCAATTAAATGTAGAAATTGCATGAAGCTGCTGTTTCTTATTTCTTTTAACACAATCTTAACATCAATAATCATTACTTCTCTCTTGGTATGGTTCAAGCTCACAAACAAAAGCCACTGGGAAAATAGAGGTACAAAAACCAAATAGATTAGTTATGTCATGCTCGATTCTTTCCCTTGCGGCACTGGTGAAGAAATGAGTTGCTTACTGGAGTTCTACTAATGCTAAGTGGAGTGAAGGAGGATAAAGATGAAAAAAATCATCCTTTTGTGATTCATCCTGTGAAAGAAATCAATGACAGAAGGTTGTATTTGATAGAACTTCTCTTTTCTTTTTTACCCTCTTTCCAACTTGCCTATTATCTGCCTCCACTATCCTTTATTATTTTATAGCACCCACCCTGAGCTGCCTTCACTATCTGTTTCTTCTCACCAGTTTTCTTTCAGTTATAGCTCCATTTACTCCAATATTTTGAGCTTAGTTCTTGGTACCATTGTACATGGCTGTAGGCTCAAATTAAGATAGATTGTTGCTCTTGCCATTCAGATGCGCTGTGTACTCCCACTCTCCAGCCTAGCTTTGCGGATGTTTGTAAATGCTGAACCATGTTTTCTTCCTTCTGCCACCCTTTCAACAGCTTTGTCCTTACCCCATATTTATCACCTTTGTGTTTTATGAAGCTCTCAAAAAGAAAAAAGCCACCCACAGCACTGTATGAGTTCCCCTTTTCTTTCTCTTCTGCCTCCCACCGCCTCTTTTTCGCTTTAATCATTAATATAATTTCAAACTACTTATCTCAATGACAAGCTTTAAGATATTCACACATGGTCAAAACCCAGATAAAAATACTATTTCTTCACATACTAGTTGTCAGGATTCACTCAGATTCCACACATCCTTTCATCAAAAGAAGATTCTTCCTTCATCATCTGCTAAATCTAAGAAACTAAGCCCCCGGGAACTCATCTATTCTGTGAAATGCTGGATGCACTTTGTTCTGTGTTTTCACAAAAAACCTAACCAACCCCACCCCACCCCCACCCCCAAAAAAACCCAAACAGACAAAAAAACCCAACAAAACAAACAAAAAGAAACAATTAAAAACCCCCCACACCACAGAAAAGCATTGCAGGAGCTTTATCAGTCAAAACCCATGGAACCCTGTAAGTGTTGTCAGACAAAAAGAAAGAAAAAAACCCCACAAACTTCCTTGTTAAAATGTTCAAGATGAAACATATGGGCAGCTTTGTTTACAAGATTCTCTCCCTGCCTCTCAGCACACTTGCTAAGAGCATGCATCTTAAGTTACACTTTTGCCTCACAAAAAGACGCTTCGTTAGAAGATGCCATTATGTAGCCATGCACAAAACCCAGACAGAACTGAAAAACACACACACCCCAGAAATATGTATTTAAAACATATTTTTCTTTGGAAGCAGAAATTTAATCTGAGTTTCAAGGGTGCTAGAGATAATTAGCTTAAGAAAGCACATGCTTTCATTATTAAATTTAACCACAGGATCTGTCAGCAGCATCACCTGAGTGATTTATAGGCAGACAAAAGTAGGAAAAAAGTCACAGCAAATGTTAACAGATTCAGCTTAAGCAGGTGTGAATTTCTTTCACATGAACAACTATGAAGTATTTTATAAGGTATTCACCAGAAAGGGGTAAACACAGAACTTACACAAATTTTACTGACTAGTAAAGTTCTTCTTGGAGTATTAGTACTGCCCTACTTCTCAAGCTCATACCTCAATTTCACCCTCAAAGTTCAATAAAACACAACCACAAACGCCCTCCCCGAATATCCTCCTTCCCAAGGGGCCTAATGGCACTAGTGAGCACTGGAACACATGGGAATTTTTTCCTACATGCGCTCTACTTGGCAAGTGTACAGTGCTGCAATGCAAGCTTACTTCATATAATTAACCCTCGGAGGGGTGGGACACAGTCACAGAAGTAAGGAAAGAAGGAGCGCTAGGGAGGCAGACTGGGAATTGCTGTTAAAGAGATGAATTCATGAGACAGGCAGGAAATCCCAAAATAAGCGTAAATGTATTTCACATTACCACTTACCTGTCAGTCAGGTTGGATCCAGACTAGACTCCAGGGTACAAAGTCACACCAGAAAACCTTTCTCATTCACAATTAAAATAAAAATAACACAATAAGGGCAAGAAAACCCCCACTTTGGACTTTATCCATCTCTTTCAAGTTTTTTTCAACATTAGAATCATAGAATCATAGAATAGTTAGGGTTGGAAAGGACCTTAAGATCATCTAGTTCCAACCCCCCTCCCATAAGCAGGGACACCTCACACTAAACCATGCCACCCAAGGCTTCATCCAACCTGGCCTTGAACACTGCCAGGGATGGAGCACTCACAACCTCCCTGGCCAACCCATTCCAGCATCTCACCACCCTAACAGGAAAGAATTTCTTCCTTATATCCAATTTAAACCTCTCCTGTTTAAGTTTGAACCCGTTACCCCTTGTCCTGTCACTATGGTCCCTGATGAAGACCCCCTCCCCAGCATCATTACCCTGCAAACAGCTATACTGCAAAAGGACTAATTCATGAAATCACAATACTAAGCTAAGCTCAAATGCAGCAATTCATACAATAATTATGGAAAAATGCCATTAGAAGACAACCAATGTTCTTCCCACTGCAAAAACTCAGAAATCAACACAACATACTTAGATCCTCAGTAGTTCTTAGCTCTTCTAGGAAATACTGTGAGAGATGGTGCTTTTGTTGCTTGGGTGTGATTTGTAAAGTCTTACAGCTAATGGACATAGGAAATGTTTTGGTCTTTGACAGCAGCTGGAAACAGTTGACTTTAGATTAAATGAGAAGGCAAGACTGAGCTGTAGCTCACAGCCAGGGGAATCAACAGAGAAAGGAATAAATAGGGTAAATAGTTTCATATACATTCAGAAAGAGGAGATAGGATTCACAGCATGATAGTCCCATGATCAGAGACAGCCTGTTGGTCGTACTTTCCCCTCCACCCACTGATAAATTTGTTGCTTTGTTGAATTCCAGCTATTTCATATGCATAAAGATAGAAAGATGTTACTTTAACGTCAGGATTCAACATCTTGCCTCTGGACTGCAAGAGATGGGAATTGTTAGCTTCATCTTCATATTTCTCTCTTTGTTAAGGTTGTAAATTTATCACTGCTAGCTTCCCAGTTTGTACTGTACCTTCTGTTCCAGGTTAGCACTGAGGGCAAAGGATGCCAAATGTAAATTTCTATTTGTTGCTATCAGACCACTCACTATGAGCATCAGCCCTTATTTGGTGGTATCAGCAATTAATTTTTTGATGTAGGTGTGCACGGCTGCTTTTCCAACTGGTTCTCAGAAGATACCAACTGCTCTAAAGGGACTGGTGATGTATCTGAGGGTAACAATGACCATAATTTCACAGCTGACATGTCTTAAGTATTTTCAACTTCAGGAATTTATGCTCTTAACTAGCACAGCAGCCTCAGAGTAGCCTGATTTGGATCATGTAAAAGCCAGCTTAAGTGTTCTGCCCTATGTGACATCACAACTTTGTTTAGAATTTATCAGTATTGGACATGAAAGTTCCTTAAGGCTGTTACTTATAGTTTAGAGGAAACCGTTTTTAGTGAGACGAAGAGAACACTTTTACAGCAATGACTGCAATTAATAATATTCAAAGTGGATAATGTACAACCATTAAAATGAGATGCAGAGTTTCCAAGCTGCAGTTATTGTCTAACCACCAAATTTAACTTTTTTCTTCCAATATCTATCTCTATAATTATACATCTAATCTCTTCACTGGGGATTATTTATAAGGTGAGTTTTCCCATGATTTTCTATGGGACACAGTAGCAGCCAATTGCTAATTTAAGCACACTGTCCCTGTTGTAGGAGACATGGAATATTTTGCCCTCAGTACAAAATTACCTTGTCATTTAATTATTTTTCATTTTAGAATAATGTAAGTTTCCCAGACCTGCTGTCCTTCATTCCCATTGCAGTTACATTTGGACCTTTTGATTTTCCAGTAAGTCTAAGAAAAAGAGAATGTATACTGCAATTTGTGCTTAGTGATGAATAGCACTAATACAGCTTCTTAATACACCCTGAGGTATCAAAAATATTTGCATATATGTTTTATTAAGAGATAAATTAAGGTCCAGCTTGCAAAAAATAAAACTAGCAGAGACTGGGATAAGAATATTAACATCTTGATGTAATGGAAAAGCTGTACACTCTGACTTTTTATATTAAACTGAATTGCATCTTCTTACAAAATACTACTGGATCTCCCTATTAAGATATGCCTTGTGCTCTTCGCTTAATCCAGTGTTGTGCTTTTTTTCCTATTACATACATTTCTCTCTAACTCTTAGAAGGAGAAAGGAGTGATTTTCTTACTATCTCTAACACACTGGCAGCTGAATTGGTGAATGAGAACCCATTTTTTCTCAGCAGTTTGCTGGTTTAAAAGTCTGTCCATAGGTTTATTTCGTAAATTACATGGCAAATGAGATGAAAATGCTCAGATCTTTCTAACCCCTGCTGGTTTCTGCTGACTAAGGGAACCCGAAGTCTAGACCTAAGGATGTTTATTCAGGACCAAAGACCTCTATACCAAAAGCTCTTCATTCTTCTTAGGTAGACCGAGGGCTGAAATAATGCTCAGTCTCAAATTAACAGACCTGGCCTGCAGACAAGGTTTTACTCTGCTTGCAGAAATGAGCAGTTCTTTGCTTCTAAAAACTAATTATAACAGCACCTGGCAGCATCACTGGAGATAGGGGCCTGTCAGCACATTCTCCAGACCTTCTTATGTAGACGTTTACAGATCAGTCATTTGAATTTCCTTCAGCCTAAACCCATTATTAAAAAAATTGCTAGTGGTACTTCTGTCAGCCATAGTTTGTATGGCCAAATTCGTTCATTCTAGACATCATTTAACAAAATCATTCCATTAAATAGTGGTTTTGATAAAATTGCAGAGGTGGAATGCAATTATTTTCCTCTCAGTGTCTTGAAAGAATAAGAATTGATAACACATTTGTTGGAAAAGAACTGATTTTGTATATACACATTTGCCAAATATTTCAGGGACTGAAGCAATTGCTCAAGGGTTGATGGGTTTAAACATAAATAGGGGAAGTTCAGGTTAAATATAAGGAAGAAGTTCTTTGCTGTGAGGGTGGTGAGGCACTGGAACAGGTTGCCCAAAGAAGTGGTAAATGCTCATCCCTGGAAGTGTTCAAGGCCAGGTTGGACAGAGCCTTGGGCAACATGGTCTAGGGTGAGAAGTCCCTGCCCATGGTATAGGTGTTGGAACTGGTGATCTTAAGGTCCTTTCTAACCCTAACCGTGCTATGATTTTAACATCTTGTTTAAAATAACAGAAGTATATGTAACAATACATATTTATAAACATGTATTTATAAAAAAATCAAATGTACAAATAAACCCACAAAAAACCTAATTAGCCAACCAAACAAAACCAACCAAACCACAAAACCAAAGAAGCTAGAAACCAAATCTACTCTGCAAACTGACTATACACTTTTGTGCTTCATATGTGGTAAGAGAAAATACACATTAGAACTGATGTTTGTCTGCAAAATGGTGTAATTTCACTGAAACCCAAGAAACTTTTTCTAACTGAAGGACTGAATCATGGCAGAATTACATATCCTCTCTCCTGTATCTATCTATTTTCTTAAAGAAGAAATGAAATGAATTCAATTATCAGGACTATTATCTCTTCCAGACTGATACACTATAATCAGTTCAGCCTTCAAGCTTGAAGAGAATTTATGTCATCCAACTTTGCTTAATCCAGATGACCTCTCCATAACGAGAAAGGATTTTTAACACTAAAAATATGTTCTAGAAAAACTAGATAAGGAAACACTCCTGACTGGCTTGCTCCATGTGATATGCCTTCTTAGTTTTGTTTCTGTAATTTCTGGTTGTCTTAAAAATACACAATTAGTATTTTATGCAATTCTAGGTTTTCTGATGCCCCATTAGAAAATCAACAAAGCAGAGAATTATATTAAAAAATAAATAAATGAAAGAAGAAATAACACTGGAAAGGTTAAACATGAATTTCCTTAGAAGGTTAACCTTATGTTTAAACCAGTACATTTCTGGCAGTTGTTATTCATTCTAACTCTTGCATCCAGCAATAAGTAAACTGTGTGTCAACTCTAGAGCTAACAAGTTATATGTAAAAGTGACAACAGGCAAAAATCACCCAGTGGAAATAACTCCCCAGTTCTAAGACATGAATGAAAAAAAGCTGGCACCTGATTGAAAAAAAAGAAACAAAACCCCAAACCGCAAAATTCAACCAAACAAGCAAAAAACCACCACAAAACAATGATGAGTTATTTTACAAAGAAGCGTTTGCTTTAATTTTTCTGTTTCTACATATTATTTGGAAGAAGTAGTTTCTTCTGTAATACATATGTCACTGTCTTTCAAAGGAGGGAGATAATCGTCCTCTCCAGTGTGATTAAAAGGGAATCGATGTGTAAAATGGCAGAAACATGCAAATTATCCTGTGA
The DNA here is from genome assembly GCA_002631895.1 of Agapornis roseicollis. Taxonomy (NCBI): domain Eukaryota; kingdom Metazoa; phylum Chordata; class Aves; order Psittaciformes; family Psittacidae; genus Agapornis; species Agapornis roseicollis. The sequence goes on along the minus strand of NDXB01000407.1, from coordinate 80,667 downwards.
TCTCCAGAATTCTTCAGGTGATAATATGATTCTATGACACACTTTAGCAACACTTAATTGCCTCAGTTTATGGCATTTGAGGAATTAGAGACAGATGTGGGGGTAGTGCTCACCTGGTAGAAAGGACTTGATAGAAGTAAAGGAGACAAATCTGTGACATTAGATGGCCCCTCAAGGCTGACCATCAGCCTTGTCCCGCACTGGCACTTGGGCACCCCTTGAGCTTCATGTAGAGCAGAAATCTGTAGAAATCATGAAAACCAAATACATCTATATTAAATTGATAGTTTTCATTAAAGAGCGTATGTTAACTTCTTAAGTAGGAAATAAAATGTTTCCAGTACAGAAGAGTTTAGCTATGAAAATGAAAACAACAGGATGTTTACTATTTTCAAAGAACAGTTAAATGAGTTAACCACTTCTGTATGTAATGAATAAATGAGAAAGTAAGACTAGGTCCTCATGCTACCAGATGATCAACAGGAAACTGTTTCCATTCCATGATACTTGAGTTACACTGGTTAGTACAAGCTTGATGCTGCTCCAAAGTGCAAAAGCCCTACATAGGCAAAAAGATTAGCATTTCTGGGGGGAGGCAAAGTTTATTCTGTGATTTAAAATGCCATGCTACCTGGTCACTGATGATAGGCTGAGCAAAGCCCACAGTTGGGTGACTGCAAAACTTGGATGCATCCCCAGAGGGGCTCAAGCCAACCCAGCTGATTTTGCCCAGGATGAGCTTATTGAGTGCAGATGTGACCTGATTATACGGGAACAGCAACCTCTGAAAGAGGATGAGAAGGACCACAGAGGGGATGAACACATATTGAATTCTATGACTGTTTCCAAGATGATATTAATCAGGTTCTTTCTAATCCTTCTGGTAACTTGATAACAAATTCAGTATTCCCATTATAAGTTTTTTAATTATTAATCCATTAGCACATGCGTTAGAGCATTGGAAGATACATCAAAGTCTTCAGCTCAACTGTGACACAAGAATCACTAGAGTCCTATGTTGCAGCTGTGTGTGTAATGAAATTTGTTTTTCCTTTTGCCCCGAGGCAGAGTCAATTATTTCTCAGTAGGAGGATTGTCCTGCTAACCCTGTGGATAAGATTTATTGGATTTGGACCACTGGTTGTTAAGCCCCTGATCAAGAATCCAACTATCGCATTGCTACAGCATGCATGCTATACAGCCTTGTGCTCCTCTTTCTTATCCTGTCTTAGGCCTCCTTCCCATTGACATCTCTTATTTCCCAACTAAACTCTTCCCCCAGCACGTTCTTTCCTATATAAAAAAAGTATTAATCTGAAATGATATTTCAAACAATATTCTCTAAAACTAACCTTTGTGCTGGCATATGTGCACAATGCTGGGGTTTTCTTCCATACAAAACCATGAATAAATAGATTATCTGGATCCATGCTTTTGCATAGGTGTGTGTCCAGAAGGATGGAGGCTTATTTTTACAGGGATTCATCTATGTTTGAAATTAATATGTCTTAACTTGTCATGCATGCAAGCAAGATAAAAATGGTATGAGATTCTGTTTTATAGGGTAACAAATAGGAAAAAAAGCACTACGCATAGAATGGAATAAGAAGAGATACCCAAAAGGTGGGTGAATGCCACAGATATTTCAAAGCAGGAGCCCTGGTTGATCCTTGTGAGGAGGCTTACAGACTGTGCTTGCCAAGCTCATTTACCTTTAGTACACCACTGAGAGATGTGCTCCAAAGCTTTCCTTGCAGCTTTGCTTCCAAGCCTTGCTTTCCAAAGCAGCATCACAGTCCTTCACTTCCAAAGGTCTGAGTACCCATTCCCTTCGTTTGAAATCCAAGATTCAGTGAAGAGCATAATAGCCCAAGAAAGGAGTACAAAAGCACAGACTTTCTACCCCAGGCTCTTTTCTTTGCCATTACTATGTACATTTAGACTTTCAGTGTTTTCACTTTTAAGTACCACTATTTACTAAGTACTACGTAGCATTTACCAAACAATACACACTATTTACCAAACTCTACTTACTACTATTTACTAAATGCTGCTGCTATTTGTCTTTTTCCAGAAGAATTCACCAAAAGGTAGCTCCTGACTTTGCAGCTCCTGTCCCATGCCTGGAGTTCATTTGCTTTTGCCAACTGTGGGAGACCTTCAGGCTCCCAGCTCACACCTCAGTAACATAGGATATGCACAGGGAGAGAAATCTTCTGTGGCTATCTCCACTGATGGGGGTTGCTCTGAAAGCAGCCAGGCCCTCCAAGCATTAACAAGTGATAGTTAGTAACTAGACCTAGTTCACATGCCAAATTATGCTCCCAAATCATTTCCTAAACCATGATATTCACTTTTTTAATGAGCAGTTAGAAAAGTAAATTAAAACCTCCAGGTGTGAATTCTAAATTAAAGTGTTTAATAGAAAAAGATATATACCGAGAAATTATCATCTATTCATAATATTGAGAGAATTAGGCGGAGGAAATTCTTTAAAATCTAAGCCAGAGAATAAGGCAAAGTTACATTACCTTTGGCAAGTTGAGCCAGAAGTATATGTACTTAATAATCCATCTGAATGATGGACAGGATAGTCAATAAAGCTGCAGCAAATTAATGGGGATGGAGTTGGCTAAGGAAAGGCAAGAAGCAAGGATGCAGCCTGCTAGCAGCTCTGCGTCCCCAGTGGGACATCTCAGCGTGGGCAGGAGGTGCTGCTTGGTTCTTCCCCTCACATCAGTGCTTATCACAAGTGACCTGTAAATAATGTGTTACAAGAGACCAGTGAGTTAAGTGGAGAACAATGTCAGGAGGATGAAGTAATGTCTTTGTATAAATGTGTGAAATGTGTCAAGAGGAATATCTATAGATATGGAATATATATGTTTTTATTTCTATGAGTGCTTCTGGCTAGTGATTAACTGTTCATCTGCTACATAAATCAGACAAGAAATACAAAGAATTCATGGTCAATTAAACATTAATGTCAATAACATCAGCACACAATCACATCTACATATGTATATATGACATGTAAAACATACTAGAAGCATTCCAGACCATTAGGTAACCAGCAGAAGGTTACATGTTTTGCTGGTTCATTTAGGAACTGACTGAGCACAGAGACTGTATATACATGGAAAAATGGATATATTATTTCTGTGTGGAAAATTAAAAAAAAGAAAAAAGGGAAAAATATTTAAGAACATTTCTAAGTAAGTGCTAGTTATTTTCTTTAAACTCAGGTTATTCAAGTTTTCCCTTGGTAGATATTTGTCACTCTGTGTGCTCCTGAGAGCATTTGAGCCCACTGCAGCTCTAGAGTTAACTAAGGCTAAAATGAATTGTCCTTTTAACTTGGCCATCCCTAGCTCAGTCTCCAAGAGGATGCTTACTGCTTATCAAAGGATATAAATAAGCTGTGTGAGTAATGAAGCCAGCTTTATTGTCCAGATGGCAAGGAATGATTGGAAGTTTTGAGAAAAATCCATAGGCAATAATTTGTTCACATAAGTGATCTGACAAACACTTATGAATAAGGAATGAAGTAATAAAAGTCACATTCTTCTTATGGATACTTTGTAGAAGTGGAAAAAAAAAGTTTAATTATTTCCATAAGCAACTTTCTTAGGACCAGTTTGACCAGATGCAGATAAAACAAATAAGGTGATATATGACCCCATTGGGTGGCCATTAAAAAAGCTAGTGGAGAGCAAATAACATGTGCTTACTGGTAAGGTAGGGATCATGTGACTAAAATTTTCATAAGAAATTGGTGCTTAAAGTAAGGAAAATTAATTTGCTACATTTGAGTTGAAATAATGGACCAGTGCAAAGCTACAAATTGAATAAAAAGCTGTCTATGAGTCTTTAGTCGTTTTTTCTGGTCATGACCTGCTCTGATATGCATATTTCCAAAGCAAAGCATGAAATGCTTTGCAGACATGCAAAACTAACTTTTATCTTACTAAGAACATCCTTCAGACTGGAAAACTACAATGCTGTGACTGGAATGAGAGTTCCGGACTTTAGGCTGACTTACTTCCTGTGTAGACCTGTTGCCTTTCTGAAACACTTCAACATAAAAATGTGATGAAATCCAAAGAGAAACAGATGGTTTAAAGGAACTGTAGGTTTCTGGTACCACCCAGCCCACCCTAATAAAACAGAAGTTTACAGCCAGAACTCACCTGGTATAATCTTGAAGATGGCTTTCAGGAAAAGCCTGCAGCTTTAAGACCTGCAGTTAGCCCAAAGATATGTGACTGTTCCCCAAGCATTTCTTATCATTCTTTCTGGGAACAACACAAAATAAATTGAACAGTGAAACAAGCTGATAGCAGTGATATGAATGTCCTGTCTTTGCTGAGGAATACTGAAATCCCCTCAAGAACCTTTTTATTGACAGGCTTGCTCTACCTCAGGGGCATATTTCCACAGAAAATAGTTTGTTTGGCAAAAGGCTTTTCACTGGCATCTGTGATGGCATATAAGAGACTTAAGAATTAAATTCTTTCTTTGTCTTAGGTATTTTTCCTGAGTATTAGGAATGGTTGTATTTATGCTTCCTAAGGAAATTAATTCTGCCAGAATTTCATGACAGAAACCAAAAGAAAGAGCAGCAGGTCTCTGCAATTTAGGCATGTGCCCTGCCCTAGATCTGTTGAAATAGATCTATCTATTATACATAGAAATATACATATATATATATAAATCTATCTATTTACCATGTTCAGACTGAAAGACCTTTTCCACTTTGTGTGAATCATAAAGTATGTACTGAGTAAGAGCAATAGCTGCTGTACAGCCTGGTGACGTATACTTTGGTGTGCAAAACATTATAGTAGCTTCTGCATTGCTGCATATTTACAAGGTCAAGTGTTCCTGTCATGAGATTTTTACCCTGTTTTCTTTCTCCTGTTTAATCTGAAACACCATCTAATTCAATGGCCATTTTAGCAAACCAGTATTTTCAGATAAAAGACCATCTAAAATAACACCCCAACAACCTCTGCTGAAGATGTAATCCCCTGCCACTGAGTAAGAATGGTATGAAACTCTATTTTCAGATTCAATATAAGCATGGGTTTGCTTGGGAAGAACTCATGACAATCCAGCCAGTGGAAAAAGTGTCCTGATTTCAGCTGGGACAGAGTTACTTTGCTTCCTAGTAGCTGGTATAGTGCTATGTTTGGATTTAGCCTGAGAATGATGTTAACAGCACACCCATGTTTTAGATATTGCTGAGCAATGACTGCACAAAGTCAAGGACTTTCCAGCTTTGCTTACTCTTCTACTATCAAGGATGCTGTAAGATGCACAAGGAGTTGAGAGAGGGCACAGCCAGGACAGCTGATCTGAACTAGCCAAAGGGATATCCCATTCCATATGACATCATGCTGAACAACAAAACTGTAGAGAATTGACCAGGGAGTGGAGGGTCAACTGCTCAGGATGGGCTGGGCATCACTGAGTGAGTGGCGAGCAATTGCATTGTGCATCACTTGTTATATATATTCTTTTATTACCTTTATTGTTTCCCTTCCTCTTTTATTCTATTAAACTGTCTTTATCTAAATCCATGAGCTTTACCTTTTTTCCAGTTCTCTCCCACATCCCACTGTGGGGAGAGAGCAAATGGCTGTGTGGTGCTTTGCTGGGTTAAAATACAACAAAAGGAAAAGCCCTGTTACCTTTGTTTATAGGGATGGATGGGTTGTTAGAAACAGAGAACCGAAAGCAGAAATGAGGGATTACTCTGACTTCTTTTGAAGACATCAGAAGTGTTACCTTTGGCTGCCAAGGGAGTGGTGGTAGGCTTGAGACAAAATGCTATTCACCAGCTTCACGGTGATGCTTTTTAAGGGTCACAAATTCCATGCTTCATAAAGGCAGTCTGAATTTTAATTAATATAGTACAGTTGTCTCCATCAAACATGTCTATTGTCTTTTCACTCTCAGATTTTTCTTCTTCCAGAGGTTTATTGAATCTTAAACTAAGGCTAATTCTTGAGCCTGTATTTTTCAATGAGCTATGAGATGGTCTTTTAAGTATGGCCCAGCCTTTTCAGCTGTATAAATGAAACATGTTTTCCTCCCTGTTAGAATAGCAGAACAGTGACTATCCCAAAAAGAATGGATGCAGCAAGGGAGAAAAAAAGTTCAACTGCATCTATAATCTATCTAAATGTTGTGATTAATACCCTTCTCTTTTCATAGCCAGCTGTGTGACACTTATCCATGTTACATGTTTTTTAAAGCTCTCAACTGCATAAGTTGTATTTTCCTAGAGAATTAATCACATCCCTGAATTCATGGATATAGTTAGAAAAGAATCAGACCTAACGAGCTCTGAGCATTGGAGTTGTTAGGCTTTGTGGAAGAAAGCCAATCTGGCAAATAAATACGGGGCTTTTTTCTTTTTTAAAAGCTTGTCATCTCTGAGTCTATAGGAAAATTAATCAGAGGCAGAGCTAAATAGAAAATTCAATGTAAAAGTAAATGATAGGGAGAAGATTAAGTAACAAAATAATGAAAAAAAGATTGTACTTTGAATCAATCACAAGAGAAGTTAGGTGTCATTAAGCAATTCTTATTCACATTGTCCTACTGTAGTGAACTAGGACAGTGATCCCATTGTGATTACAGAGATTTTGTGGGATAGATCACGTGAGTGGAATGTTGTCATTGATGTCTATGCAGGGTGGGTGAGGTGGTGGAGTTGCTCTTTATGTGATAGAGCAACAAGTATGTATCAATCTCTGCCTAGGGGTGGATAAAGAATGAGTTGAGAGCTTATGGGTAAGAATTAAGGGGCAGGCTAACATGAGTGACACTGTTGTGGGTGTTTACTACAGGCCACATGATCAGGGAGAGGAAGTCAGGCCTCACCTTAAGTACTGTGTCCAGTTCTGGGCTCCCCTGTTCAAGAAAGACAAGGAACTACTGGAAAGTGTCCAGCAAATGGATACAAAGATGATTAGGGGACTGGAGCATCTCTCCATCATCTATGAAGAAAGACTGAAAGAGATGGACCTGTTTAACCTGGAGAAGAAACAACTGACAGAAGATCTTATCAATGAATACAAATATCTTAAGAGTGAGTATCAAGAGTATTTGGTCAGACTCTTCTCAGTAGTGCCCACTGACAGGATAATGGGCAATGATCACAAACTGAAACATGGGAAATTCCATTTGAATATGAGAAAGAACTTCTTTACTTTGGTGGTGACAGAGCACTGTAAGAGGCTACCTAGAGAGATTGTGAAGTCTCCTTCTCTGGAGATATGCAAAACTCACCTGGACACAATCGTGTGCAACCTGCTGCAGGTGAACTTAGCAGGGGGGATAGACTAGATGGTCTCTAGAGGTCTCTTCTAAATTCAACCACACTGCCATTCTGTGACATGTACTCTCTCTCTCTAAAATATATATATACATATACTCCCCCTGCATATAATAACACATGTAGTTGTATATATTTGTATACACAAATGCATATATATATACATATATATAATGACACAGATACTGTGTACAGTCTTTACACTATGGAGTTCAGTTCAGCTTCATACTGAACCTCCCTTGTGTCTTTGCTCTTGTGACAATAAACATTAGAGAATAGGAATACAAATGAGTGAGATCACAGTATGAGAGACAATCTTCTCCTGAGGAGCAACAGGAGGGATTTCCTGCTACAGTGTGTTACTGCAAATGCATTCACTGGAAGGACTGAGGAGGTGAATTATTCCTTCCTCTGCAGTTATGTTTTAGGCCTATTTAGATATCCCTTTATATGCAACTCTGTCTGTATACAGCCATGGCTCTGGCAGTCAGTACCAGAAACAGAGCACATAGACCCTAGGAAGTCATCTGTAGCGTCTATTTGATGTTAGAGTGGATCAGAAGATAGTTCACAAGCAGCAGGGATGATAAAGGTGGGTACAATTGGTAAAAACACCTAGAAAAGCTCTTAGAATACATATGAAAATGAGCAAGATCTGATTTGGAGTGACCTCTGGATCTCAAAAGTGCTGGATAATGGGAACTGAGCAGCTGCCAGCAGCAGGGTAGAGAAGTGGTGCTTGCTGGAGTGGCAGCATGCAATGCCTGGCTTGGCAGCTGGCTATTGCCTGGACAGCCAGCACTATGAAGACTTTTCAGATCCCTCACAAAGGTATCGATAGAGAGCTGAACTGATGATTTATGCCTTTGCACTATATTTTGCTATGGGAAAGCATGTTATTTTTAATAAGATTAATTTTAGTGGGTTTTTGTTTGGGTTTTTTTTTTTTTTATAGTAAGGCTTTGTGCTTTCATTTCTCTTCACCGTCATCTTCAACCCTCTATCTTATGCAATTAATGAATAGAAGATGATCTGATAAGCAAAACAAGTTGGTAATCCTCTAGCAATATACTAATGAAATATTCCCAAGAACACTGGGCCCAGCGAAAAGATCAGTTTAGCTCACTGCTGTCCTAGCACCAAGGTACAACTGTGTTTGGACTCGTATCTGGCTCTGCTGCATCTAAGAGGTACAGTGAAACTTGTTCAGGTAGTTTGCTGTCTGAGGCCTTACAGAGGAAAAGTTATCAATGAAATCAATTCCTTTTACCAGGGCAGAACAATCTGGCTTTTAGCAAGCATGACCATGAAGAAAAGAAGAAATTTTAGGTTAAAATAAACAGTTAATGAAACTGCTTGTTAATTTTATGTGGGTGCTTTTTATTCTATGTGGGAGAGAAATGCAAGTAGTAGAATATTGCAAGAAAAAGTGATCCTACATGGAAAATTTCATAAAAAAGCTTTACTTCAGATTTCTGCATCTCCAAAGTGAAGCATGAAGTCTTTAAATAGCACCCATACTGTGCTTTTGTTTTGACCTCTGTTTAATTGGCAGAGCAAATCATATGATGTTGTTGGAGCTTTATAGCATGATAAGAAGCTGCCTTCACTTAAACATCATATTTTAGGGGCCACTTTAGGGTATAAAAAGCCCCAGTAAACAGACATTTTTTGATTGCTTCCTTCTGCATACAACACTATCTAGGCTTTCCATGCATCATTTCAATTCTCTCCAAGCTCCAATGCTCTGTTAATTTTCTTAATTCAGTCACATACTCAGGAATGTTCATCTTTTTATTCTGCTTATTAAACAGAAATGATCGTCAAATCACTAGTGACTTTAGGGACAGGTGATTCTGGAGGTTTCTTTCCACACTAGCAGTTAATGTTTTGTCTGCTGGTTTAACAAAGGCTTTCAGTCTGTGCAGTAATTTGTAGGTTTTTTGCCCTATTGCACTAAGGAAAATGCCCCCTTTATCTCATCAGCAGTACTATCAGTGGTGGTTCAGGATTTTCATGGAGTATACTACCGAACTATCAGGCAGGTCCATTTTCCCTCTCAACAAGCATTTTTAATCCCCTCACTGTTTTCCTCTTTCCTTTCAGTATGATTTTCATTGGGTTTGTTGCTACATTTGAGATGTATGCCCATTTACTGCTAAACATTTCAGCTTTTACTTCTTGTGGCACAAAACCAGGACATAAAAACTGTGCAGGCACTTTTTGATCCTAATTTTCTGTATATATTAAATATCATGAAAGGCTAAGTTATATTCTTAGAGCTGTGATCATTATTTTATGGGTCCTTCTAAAACACAGAATATGGTCAACACCTACGTGCATGGAAGTGGTTCAAAGAGGCGCTTTTTCCTATACATTGTAGGAAATGTTTAACCTCCAATTATCAGAGGAAATAAGCATGTATGAATTTATCATGGAAGATAGGGTATTTGCTTAACTACTTATTACAGCTGTACCTCATTACGAACACAGATTAAAAAGCATGAAATGTAAGAAATTAATGAATGAGTTATAAATATGCTCTTTTGTCGATCTGCACTTACTCTTTCTGTTCTCCTTATGTCTCCCATGCTCTTGTTTCTGAGTCCTCATTGCTCAGATGAAGTAACAGATGCATTAAAGTCACTACAGCCTGACAAAAATATTTAACATTGTTTAAAGCTTTAGAAATGCTGCTTCTGTTAATTGATCATGACAGAGAAGAATGTGGGAACAAATTAGTGGCATCAGATCCCAAACTAGAAAATGTTTCCTCCTCTCGGGATTGTAATTTTCATAAATAGGCATGTGTGCTGAAAGACTTCTTATTCTTTTCTTCTGAAAGTCTCAGTGTGTGACCTGGAACAGCTACATTTAACCATGACTGAACAAAAAAAGAATGACAAAAGGTGCTTTATGATTCAGTCCAACCCAATCTATGTATTTCTAATGCAAATGGAAGCCATTCAGGAAAGCACATTGTTAAAAAGCTTTTTTTGAAGGCATTTTTATCTTCAGAGAAGCATCTTTTTTTGCTTTTGGTGCTTTGATTTTGGGTTTTTGTTTTGTTTTTAATTTCCAGTAGATTGGTAAAGGAGTTTATATTATTAAATCCAAGCACTGATGAATTATGGGTGTAGTCATATCAAGTATCCATTTTTCTGTACTGATTCTTTGTCTTCAACATCTCACATGAGTGCTTTTTTCACTTGTAATGTGGAATTTCTCTTTGATAAAAGAATTATTCTTCAATGGCAAGGCTTAAGTTTCTCAAATTTACAAGCTCTACAAGCAGTGCTGTCACTGCCTACTAAGCGTTCATGACATGCAAAATTATTTCCAAATAAGCCTGTGCTGCCAGAAAATAAGAGAATAAAATGTTCCAAGTTCATGGGCTATAATAGATCAAGACCTTCTGTCTTAAAATTAGGTTCCTATGCTAAATTCATACTAGGAAAATCAGGAATAGCACCATTTCTTGTTTTCACTTCTCATGTATGTATTTGACAAATGTATCTGATTACTGTTAGAGAGGGCTTTGTTGCAACTGTTAAGCAATTGTATTATCAGCCATTTTGCTATCAGTCTTAATACCTGATCAGTTAAAACATGCTTTGTCCCCATGGTGTAATTTCCTGGAGTTTGCAGAGTTTTTAAAGAATTCAATTAATAAATTCAGCTTGCATAAAGAAAACACTGTATCTGACGAATCTAACTAAATACAACTCCACAATTCAGCTTGACTAAATGGTCTCTGACAAGATGTTGGCTTTACAATGAAAAGAGACAATTAGCATGCTGTTGTGTCTTCTATCCAGTCCTGTAAGGTGATGGCATCAGTTTGTTTTTTTAACACTATTAGTTTTAAAAATTCCAACATGGTCAAGAACATTAAAAAGTCATTTTCCATGTACACCTTTGACTTTCCCTAGGCCATTAAGATAAAATTGACTTCATCAGTCAACCTCAAAAAAGGGCATTCATATACACACTATACACACTATATGTTTTTCTCAGCCTCATGGTTCCTGTCATTAATTCTTACATAAAACTTCAGGTCATTTAAATATCTTGAGTGTATTGGTCTCAAATTACCTGCCAAATGGATTACACTAGTACGTAAACACACAGCCTGTGTACAGACTATATTATTTATCATAATACCAGGGAGAATTATTGCAAGGTATATGCCTAGGCAAGTTTTCTTGGTCTAACTGGCACTGACATTATTAAGTAATGTCTATCAGCATTGTGTATTTTGCTGTATTTTCAAATTTCTGGTTGTTTCTTGTTTTTGTTTTTCTCTTCCCCAGCAGTTGAATTCAGCCTCCTGTATAAATCTAGCTTCTTCCTTCAGGCACTTGGTACATAGTACATGACTGCCCAGGAGCAGAAAAATCTTTGGGACAATTACTATTTTCCAAATGTGACCCTCTGAAGGAAGCTCATGCCCTAACCTCACTCTTCTGTCCTTTTTCCATTATATGATATTCATATATGATTTCCATTGTAAGATAGTCATATAATGTTTTCATAGTGGGATTGCAAGCTGAGCTAGCTCACACCAGGCAGCTTTGGATACATTTATACAAATGATCAAATCTGTGAAGTCATTTAATGAAAAGGCTTTTGAGAATAATCCAGCATAATGAAAATGTTGCTCTTTACACAATACAGATTTTGCTATATGATCAAGCAATTATTTTGCTTCAGACTTTGCAGGTGATTTCCAAGAAACTCCTGCTGCCATTCTTTGATAAGCTTTTATTTAAAGATTTGCTGAAGGGTTTTTTACCTTTATAGAAATCAGAGTTGGAGATGTCCCGCCTGCTTTCACACAGATAGATCAAGATAGTCATGCAAACTTAGTGCAATGTGTGCAAACTTTCTGCCTTGGAAAAGTCCTTGTGACTGCTGTGAAAGACAACTTCTGAGAACTTTGGATTTGCATAAAAATGACAGAGCAGTTTCGTGATGGACTTTCCCATTTGTAACCAACCACTATACACAGATTTCTGACCCAATTTTTTGCATTTTCCACTCACTAAAATTCAGCCATCACCTTTCCTCAATTCATTCCTTGGTTTTTCTATGGGCACATACAGCCATTTCTAATCTAGAGTTCCATAAAGTTCTTTATCCATTTCATAGCAGCTTATACCTGTGGAAAGAACAACTCAGTGGTATATCCTGTATGCTCACTAGCACAGACACCATTGTGGTGTCTTTCTTGTTTGCACCCAAGAAAGAGAAAATGTCATGTACTCATTTGTGTGCTGTATATTGAGGCCGGAGTGAGCACAAAACTTTCTTTTTCAGAGCAGAAAAATAGACTACAGAATTCCATAAAGTTCCATAAAGTTCCATTGGAGGAAGTTATAGCACTTGTTATCATTTGGATTATCTACATTTAACATGAAGGAAGCTGCAAAGCCAGTGATTAAATTGCCTGTTCTGTAAATAGCCTCTTTTGCTGAAGCAAAATGATTTTGTGAAGACCTGTTGCTTTCAGCTAAGTGTTTTGGGAAGGTGAAAGAGACAGAATGAATCCAACCCCAAATCTTACACATCCTTTCCCTTTCTTCATCTTCTTCTTTTGCTGCTGTTGACTTTTCATCTTCTGCTGCACAAATCCTTCTGGGGTCTCAGTCTTTTGCCTTCCTCTTACCATGCCTGCCCTTGCAAGCTTCCCCTGGGAAGCTGCAAGTCTCCAAAGTAAAATAATATAAGTACTCCAAGATTTTCCCATTAATTTTAACTCTCTGTAATGTACAGGTCAGATCTCTCTTTACACAGAACTGCTAATAAACTGGTAAGAAATGTGACCTTTTATGTCCTCCAGGCTGTAAGCAACTGGGGATTTACCACACATGATCAGCCCCTCTGGTTCAAGCATTACTATCACAGACAAAGTGGTGTCCCACAGACCAGTATGAGAGCAAGAGTTTCATTAGTATTCTCTACAGCTAGGAAAAAAATCTATTGACTTATGTAAAAAAAAACCCCTTTGGGTCTTTTATTTGTCTTTTTAAGAAAACTGAGACTGTAATGATGGAAAATAGGAGCCTTTTCTGGGTTTACATGTAGTTCAAACCACTGACCTTAAGAGTTATGCGTAAATGGCAGAAAGGAAATATATACAGATATGGGACTTAGAATAATATCTACATGCAGCAACATATAACCTTTCCAGTGGTTGCAGTCATCTAGGTGTTATTTAGTTTTATTTTTCTCACTGATTTTATCCAAAACATGCAGTATGGGATTTCCTACTATGAAATAACAGCAAAGTTTTTTCATTCTATCTTATGTTGTGTTTAAATCACTTGATTTAATAGTTGCTATACTAATATTTCTAATTTTCTGCAGCAAATTAGATTAGATTGAATTTGAGGCAAGTATATTTACTTATACTGCAATAAGACCAGACCTTTAGTCATACAAAAATCTCCTTCTGACAGCGTAATATAGCCTAGTAAATCATCCCTATGACAACTCTGGCTTTGTTTCTTTGGAGCAGACAGCGTTTCAGGGGTTTCTGTCAATCACAAGAGCATCTGCTTTTCCTTGTGGATATTTCCATCCACAATTCAGAGGGTGTGTGTTCAGAGATAACAGCTGATCTAATTTCATACAGGAAAATAAATGCGTTCAGATAAGGTGAGAGGGGAGTAATTGAGTTAAAGTCTGTCTGGTGTGTGACAGCAGAGATCAGATACACTCTTGGTACATTTTGCTAAAATTGCCATTAATAACCAGGAGTGAGTGAGAAATGAACTTCATCTTACTCTCCTCTGAATGGTTCTCCAAGCCAGTGATTATCACTGCTAATTACCTAACAGGAGTAGGTGTAAGTTTCTTTGTTGTATAGTGTCATCCTTCTCAGAAAGTGACATAAGTGCACTTCTCTGAGGTCCAGTGAGTTGTTCAGATGAAAAACAGGCTCTGGGTTTCAGTAGCGTTGTTTTTCTGTGATTCAAGAATGGATGGAATTTGTTTTGAAATCACATTTTTCTTACTGACACCAATGCAGCAGTGAGGAGCATGTTAAGTTTCCCTCTCAAGATCCAGGAGGATCATGATATGCAATTTATGCTTTTTATATTATCTGTGCTTACATCCCTCTGCTTCAACCAATGACTCACAAAACTCTGCAATTCATAACATCAGGCTATATCCAACGATGTATTTCTGTTACCAACTCCAGTACCCCCAGGGTAGCAGACGAGTTGCCTGTCTGGATACTATTGTGATAGCAACTTTGTCTTATGACAAAACAGAGCCCAAGATCCATTGTTCTTCTAATTGGACTGAACAAGACATCTGTGTTTGGCCACATTTTTTCAGGTAGTAGGCTAGCATAACATACAACCACTCTAAAAATGCCAGCTCCCAATGGAGAAGATGCCCTTGAAGCAGCAGTGGAGCAAAGCAGAGAGACGTTGTCTGAGCCTGTCCCTGCCACCTGGCACAGATGGTGCGATGGAGTGTGAAGGTGCAGAGGAGAGGAGTGATAGGGGCAGGGTCACTTCGTATGACATTATGAAGTGTGCAGCAATAAGATTCTGCTGGACTGGGACCTGTTAGTGACAGATTAGCCTCTATTCAGACAGTAAAGTTTCATTAAGCTTTGCAGATCTAACCCACTCCAATGTATGTTGTTCTGAATCCAATAAAGAGTGCACCTAGAATCCTTCTTTAATATCTACCTCCAGCAAAAAACCCCAAACAGTTTGCAATGCCTCAGTGCATCTTTTGCCATATTTTCTGCAACATGTACAGGCTGCAGTGTAATTTATTGGAACTAACCAGAACTAACCTTAAGCAAGTTAGCTTAGAGCCAGCTTCTCAGCAGGGGAAATTAATTACTATAGATTTCCAAGTACACTTAGCAGGTTGATTTTGATACCACTATTACTTGCATAGAAGTATTGTTTTCCTACGGGATGCAGTCTGATATACTAGGTATAGGAAATCCCTAAAGTGCAGATTCCAGGAGGCTATAGAGCTTTCAGATTGCACTATATACTTAATGTGCTCTTTTGGCTTTCTTGAGGCACCTACTGATTCTTCTTTAGGGCTACTTAAGAGATGCTGGGCCAGGTGGGCTAGGATGGCCATTCCTATGTCAGGTGGAGCACTGATCTGTTCTTCATAACAGTATGAACAGTCCCTTTCCTTCTGCTTTACAAGCTCCCTTGAAATCACTTGTCAGAGGTCATACCCTGCTGAGAATAGATAAAAAATGTTTGAACTTTAGTCTGTACCTAATAACAGACTTCTCTTCATTCCTTAATTAATCTCACATTTGAGACTTGGAGGAAATTTTCATTCTTTACATTTGTCACACAAAATATTCCTGCCCATTCAGCTTCTGTTATTTTTGTTAAAGAGAAAATTAATATTATTTTCAAGCGTAGCTTTATAAATTTGTGCTACTTGTTGAGCTATATGAGAACCTGCAAGGAATGATAGAATTATTAATATATGCTAGGAATATTTAAGTGTACCTGCAGGTCTAATGATAAGTGCATTTGCATTATGGTGTTTCTTTTCTAACAATACAAAAACTTTATCACCACAACTCCCACTTGGCAGAGTCTGAATACGGAGTGTCTGCATGTGAATATTAGCCTTAAAGGCCTCAAACAAACCCAAGATACGTTTGGGCCACAGCAAATGTTGACTTTCTTCACTCATCTCCACATCCATCTTGATACGCTTTAGCACATGATGGACAGTAAATATGAAAACAACATTTCTAGAATTACTGCTAAGTTTTTCAGTTGTAATTAAACAAATAAAAAAGCATTTCAGTTTCTGGGTGGGAGGGGGTTGTTTGTTTGAGGAAAATTAAAGTTGAATCTATTTCTGATTATGACTTCAATTTTTTAAGGTATTTTTTTCCCATTTCACCCTAAATAAGAAGAAGTTGCCACATGTTTTTCTGAGTTTTTATTTTCTGATCTAAATCATTCTTCATACATATGTATGAACAGTAAGAATTTCAAAAACATTTCACACTGGCCTGATGGTGCTGCTATAGAATTCTGATATTAAAGGGTTTTTTAAATGCACACATAGGTATTGCTTCTGGCTGCAACGTTGGAATATTTGAGAAGAACCTTTTAATGTAATATTTTGCACTTCCAGAAGTGAATGTATTTTCTTTATAATAGTAATGCCATCAGACTAGTGTAGTGACCTCAGTTTATGCTATGAATGGGCTTAATCTATTGACTACATACCCAGCTAGTATTAGCAGTAAACAAAAGACCTGATAATGTATCTTCCTGCATCCTCTTGCATTATATACCCTCTCCTCCTTTCAGCCCCATACTGAACATCTAATTATATTTTCCAAAGGCTCCTTACTAGTTCACTTTGCTGGTTCCACTTAACTATTCTGTGATAAATCCATCATCACCAGATGAATTTTAATTCTTCTTCTAACAGCTTATCTACTCAGGAGTCATTTCAAAGCCTTTCAACAGTGCCTCTTCATTTTACATCCTGTCCCTGCCACCAGCCCCTCTAGTCCCTGTGTCACGACTTCCTCAGATTCTTCCATGAAGTATGAAACAAAGAAACAAACCCAGGTGTTCCAGTGATATCGACCTTATCTCTGTCATTAACGTGTTTTTCATGACCTCTTGGCCCCCATCTGCACTGGTGGGCCTGGATCTTTCCTATTTATGCTGTTAATATGCTGCTTCTTGTTTGCTTTTGCATTTCCTTTTCTGTATTTATGCACTTTTTCTACCTTAAGTTCCTTATCAAGTTTTTACACAGACTTAGGTTCCACCTCTGTATTTGTATACCTCTTCTATTCTGCTTCCCATTTTTAATTTTCTCTAAGCTGCCATCTGCTTTTATAAATCACCTTGCTAAGCTCTTTACTGAGCTGCATAAATCTTTCCTTAGTCATCTTTTCTCTCATGTGGACTCCTATTCAAACAGCAGCTCCTTGGCTGTGATGGCCACCAGCAGAGCACTGAAAGTCTTTGTACATAAATCTGGAGAGGTGGGATTTTCTAAATACACGCATGTGGTTTATCATACCTGACTGAGGCATGACTGGGCAGACTGGCTTTGCAGGCAGGCTTTGTCCTGAGGAATTACATTATGAGACTATGGAGGTCTGGCTGCATTGAGAAGCTTGGTGCCTTACTGTGAAGCAGAGAAGATAAACCTGCTTCCCCTGGAGCTTAGCAAGCAAGAGGAACAGGCTTAAATTCTATGTTTAGGGGCTAAAAATGGATGCGAATGGGGAACTTGAATTCCCAGTGTCGGCAAACAGCCGAGCTCCAACATGTCTTTCTGTAGGATATAGTATGTGGGTTTGAACAAGAGGCAAATGCTACTGTGGGGTTGCTATTGTTTTGACAGGGATGGCTGGAGCCAAAAGTTCCCACAGGAAGGTCTGGGCAGAGAAGGGCAGGAACTGTTTAGCTATACCTTGTGTGTGCTGGCACTACATTCACCTATACAATAAAGTTTCTCATTTTATGGTAAGTTACAGGAGGTTTTCTCCTCAGCTTCAACCTGCTGTGCATGCTCGGAGAAGTTATCTTCTAATATAAGCGATATAGAGAGCAGATCAACAAATCTGTATTTTTTATCTTTAATTACCTGACATCTCTCTTGGTATCTTCTGTATCCCTGTTAGGGAGATTTCTGTTTAAAATACAAGCTGATGCCAGCCTGACAGGAGAGAAGCCAAATGAATTCATAAAGTCTCAGGCGTCCTGCTGAACGGATTCCAGCTCTATTCAGCTCCTGCAATCTGTATCACTACCAACACACTTTAAAGGCCAGCAGGTAGCTTTTCACCATTTTTGACAAACCTTGGTTTGTGAAGAAAGCTTGGCTTCTGGTGGACTGAGAAGTTATTCTGATAAATCTAGAACTTCCTCTCACTTCACATATTACGAATTTGGAGCAAACACAAAAGGTGGATGGCAGGGTATTCCTTTATGTCCTTGGTTAGATGCAGTGTATTGGATGTTCTTCTGAGTCCGGGTCATGTTGCCTAGACAAGTACAATCAGTCAGCACTGCCTTCTTATTCAATCATTCTTTAATATTCACAAAACTAAGATTACTAATCTTAATAGTTTTTAATCTTGAGTTTTGCTGTAGTGTAGTTCAATGAACTGTGAAAAACTGAGACAGCCAAAGCTTTCAATAAACAAAAAGGACTAATTATGAAGATAGAGATGTCAAGCCTGAAGAAGAGATAATGAAGATTGAATAGAGGAAGAAATACAGAAAGGGGAAAAGACATCTACATCAGTGGAGAATGTAGCCTTTCCAGGTTTTTTGTCCCCTGCTTGGTTTTAGATTCATGGCAAAAGCCTTGTACTGTGGTTAGTAATTGTGACACAAGTTCTAAAGAATAGTAATTTTATACCCCCCTTCTTGCTGATTCCTTTTTTTTTTTTTTTTT
>NDXB01000407.1:16370-61775 GCA_002631895.1 Agapornis roseicollis | reverse complement strand
TTTTTTTTTTTTTTTTTTTTTTTTTTTTTTTTTATGTCAATTTTCACACATCTGGGCAATTAAAGTGATTATGTTATCCCTTGGGCTGCTAGTGCTTCAGTGTTGGAGGAGATATACATCCATGTTTCTTTACTGACATATCAAAAGATGTATCCACGGAATTGCAGATTTGTGAGACCCTGTGCCAGTGGGGACAAAGGGATGGCAGGGCACTGTGCATTATGGGTCATGATGCTCAGCAGAATAAACCTCTTCACTGCTCAAAGAAAAACACAAGAATGAATCCCTCAAACAAAAAATGACCCTTCTATTCTCTCACTCCCATCTGTTGCTTCTTTATCTTTCCTTTGTTTTTCTGTACTACTGATGCTGGCAGACACAGCGGGATGGAGAGAAATTAATCTTCACACATTAATATGTTTTCTCAGATTGAAATCTGTGACTTCAAAACTAACTTGACTAAAGAAAAACAACCCCAAACCCACACACAGGAGGTTTTCACATTTGTCTCATATGTTTTTCAAATGTTTACTAATCCACCATTCCTTTCTCCCCATCTAACAGAAAGCATCCCTGTCAGCAGCTGGGCAGTAATGAAAGTGTGTGTGTGAAAAACAAACCTCTCTAATAAGTGATCCACTGACAATCAGGTATGTTTTCTAGGCACAGCGTTGTGGTCAGCTTGGCTAATAGAGTGCTTTAGATGAATCATAAACATTGCATTAATTTATAAACAACATTCCTCCTAAAAACCGGCAGGTTTAATGTTTAGAGTTGTTTAAATTTCAGTCAATTTCTTACTTGAAGCGGCTGGTCCTTGGTACATGACTCTGTAGCCTTTGTGTTCCTCCAACACTTTGGCTTGGACATCTACATATTTTTTTTTGTTATTTGCTAATATTATGGCACCATCATTTGATTTGGTATATCTGTGCTGCCAGTTTTCAGTTTCCCAAGGATGATATATGCAGAAAAGTTAGGATTTCCTGTTTTATTGATACCGATCATGAAAGAGTTTTCCGAGAATACTTACTTGCTGTGACTGTGGAGCCTCATTTTTTTAGCATTTGCATACTGTGTGTTCTACCCTAATAACTTTTCAACTACTTGGATAATTTCAGTAAAATTTAGCAAAGAGAGAGCATTTTCAAGCATATCAAATTCCTATTAGTTTAATGAAAATAGAGTAGCCAGAGCCTATTAGTACAGTTATTGAGGAAAAGTGAATTAATTCAAGTTAGAGAGAGATTATAAAAGCCTTGTGACTTAAAAAAATATAATACAGATCCATAGGAGATGAAGCTGTTCATGGAGCTCCCCATTTTTCTCATCACAGCCAATCTTGTTAGGCACTGCTGTTTCTTGTGCATCTTATGTTTCACACAATAACCCTTATCTACCCAGTAGGATATAAAAATGCATTCTTAGGCAAAAAAGGGAATTTTTTATCCTCCAGTCTCTATAACATCCAACCACTGGACAATATAGTATTGGTAATAAAGTGGTTACATCTGTAAAAAGGGCCAATTTAATGTTCTTTCACGTACTGGCCTTGGAACAACATTTACTCTTAAAAGCTGCTAAAGCCATTAATTAGCTGCAGCCAGGCAACTGGATTCAAACTGAGTATTAGCATGAGTGACATGGTCCTGCCAAGCAGTGAGTAACAGCTGCATACCAAAAAGTGCTGTATGTTCTTCCTTGGCAGTCTGCCTCTTACAGGGGTAGCAGTAGGGGTAGCAAGTAAAGCAGCTGCTTAACGCTGGATGTTCTGAGCAAGCACTTTTTCTGTCACGTGGTTGCTTCAATATTTACTCTTCAATCACTTTCCCTAGCAAATTTACTGTAATAGGTGCATTAAACCAGCAACAATGCCACCTTATATGTTTCTTTCTAATTGACTTTTCTAACAGTTTTTAGTTTCCTGTATAGGAAGTTCCTTATTCAGCTGCCTACAAGCTCACATTTTGTTGTTAGTATGCTATTAGTAAGCATATACTGAGGAATAGTTGAAAACTGTTGGGTTATGTGTTCAGTATTGCCTCGGATCTTATAGACACATCCTTTGTTTTCGACAGCTTGACAGCAAGCCAGCACTTCCCTGACAGTTGTTGGGGTTTGAATGTCCAGGGACTGCCTAACTGGTATCTAGCTGTGAGCAAATGCCATCATTAAAATAATACAGTTGTTTTTTTGTATAACTCTGCTTATATTTTTACTGCTATTGAAAGTCTGGAAAGCTAGATAATACTGAAAATTGTGGCTGATACAACAAAAGGTTGAATTAGTACATTTTTGTATTCACTTCTCATTCGAGGGGAGCTGTGAATGAAATTCCTCAAGGTTAATGGGAATCATTTTAAATTTTTAAAATGATAATTCCAATATGTTTTGGTTCAATCATCTGTTTTTTATCTACTATTTTCACCATGAGCATAAAAAAGTGTTCACAAATACTTCACTGATGCACTTCTGATTACTCTCTTTTAAACATACATAGATGTGTGGGGTTTTTAAAAAGGTGGATTTATTTTGTACATTGAATATAATTTGTGGGGCACTTTGAGTGTATGCATTGTGAGCACATAGTAATTTTCTGCCTAAGGAACTCATAACCAAATGCAACTGGAAATAGTAACATAATACAGAAGCTGGTGCTGTGTGTTCAAGGAAGAACTTGGAGGCGAGTAGGGGATTTTTGGCAGGTGAACAATGAAAGACTGCTTTTAAACATAGGAAGAAGCACTGAAGAGGTTGCCATGTCAAGTGCAGGGCAAGGATATGAAGAAAGTAATTAAAAGTGGAAAAATGAAAAACTGGAAGAAAAGAGCGCAGAAATGAAGATGGGGGTGAATTTGATCAGGATTCTGAAGGCAATTGTACAAAGATGTTTGTCAGTAAAACCGCTGTATGATATTGACTGTTGAACTTCCTGCCTGTTCACAGAAATGGGTTGCTTGTGTTTTTCCTTAGATAAAGGGCTGGTTGATGCACTTTGATAGGTACAGAGGACTTAAGTTTCATTTCAGAAGTTCCAAATTAGAAATCAGAGGAGCAGCCAAGCCAGGAGAGAAAGCTGCAGATGAGCACTATATGATCTCTGCTAACAAAATCATATCTCTGAAATATAGGCTATTCTTTTGTTGTTGTTTTTAACTAGGATTTTAATGCTAGATTAAGAGTTGTCACCTATTTGCAGGGATGTGAATGGGTGGAAACAGAAAGAATAAAAGTTGAAGAAATTATTTTGTTACTGGTGTCTTTTATTTACCATCATTGCTTCTGCTCCTTCCTATTTTAATTTCCTGTTACACCTGTTTAACTCACTATGCCATCTACAAAAAGAGACATTAATTTTATGAGCCTACCCAGACAAAACCTGTGAGGTGTCTGCATAATGCTGCATGAAGCTCTTGTAACAGATGCAAGAGCACCAATGCAGTATACTACATACAACCCAACTTTGCTACCCAGTTGTTATTCCCACTTTGTGTGTACATAAAGCAGAGTCTTTAAGTATATCTGAACTGAAATCTTGAAAGCCAGTAAAAGTAATAAAAAATGTTTATGGTGTAGAACATTGCCTAGACACAACTTCTTAAGCAGATGTACTGAACGTCATTAGGACTGGGCTATGATGAGCTGCAAACATTTCAACTTTTCAACATAAAAACATCATGGTTAATGTTATGCAAATTACAACAATGCTGACTAACTTTCAGCACCATCAAAGGCTTCTGCTTGTAAATGGAAACATCTGTGAAACTAAATTGACAGAATTGGGTTTTGGTCTTTTTTTAGAAAACAAACTTGTTCCACTGGCATTAGAAAAAAGAAAAAAAAAATCCCAACAATCCCAAAAAAAACCCGAGAAAACCAAAAAACTAAGGAAGCAGCTAGCCTATAAATACCTGCAGCACTCCCCCATAAAGTGTTCAGCTGGCCTCAGACTCCAGTGTTTTGAGTAAGACATCCTGAAAGAAGTTTACAAAGGTTCAGTGGTTTCACTGTTTTTCCATTCATTTATGGTTCATGACTTACAGCTCATGTAACTGTCTTTTATGAACCAGGCTTATTCAGAGTAAGATTTTTCTTAAGAGGGTTTCCTCTCTTTTGTATACTTGCGTCATTCAGGTGAACTCAGGCCACTGATTGAAGCACTGTCAAACAGTATAAGGTCAAGCATTTTTAAGAATTTCTAAGGGGAGTTTTGAAATGTGTTAGGAAGATATTTTCATGTCCTACAAGTATCTGATTTTCACTTCTGGTCTCTGATGATGTGAAAAGCGAAGAGACAGACATTGATGACAGATGCATTTTTAAACTCGCAATGATTCATGCTGTCCTCTGTATTTTGAGGCTCAGATCAATTCTTGTTTTATCTTGCTGTATATTTTAATCTTGAATGGACACCCACCTACATTTTGTTGTGCTGTCCTTTTTTTTTATTGTCATATTGTTAGTGAATGGGAAAAGGAGGAAAAATCTTCAGCAAACACTTTTACATATTTTTGATTCTAGTATCCCTTCCACAAAATAATTCCCCCTGATGCAGAGGCCCTGATAAAAATGTTTTATATTCTCATATGTTTTATTTTCTCTATTAGCTGAACATGTGCTTTGCGCTGATGAGATTTGGGAATCATAATTTCAACTCTGTCTCAAAGCAACAGGCTCTATCCAGTCCATATTGTGCCTGTTTGCCTGGCAGTGCCCTTAGAAACTTAATTGTGACAAAATGCTTTGTTTTGTAAGTCAAGGGGATGCTCAGGAATGAGGGCTCCTTCAGGGCACTGCTCCTCCTGGGGACATTGGTTCACCCCCACCTGAATATTGCACAATTTATTAAAATCTTTCTTTGTTCTTCTGTGTGGAAGTACAATGCACTGGAGGTAATGTTCACATAGCATCTTTTTTTTACTGATGCTTAACTTCTTGACAGAGTACTGGTATGGAAAATGACTTTTTGATGTTAGATTTGTCCTAAGAACATAAAGTAGATTCTGTCAGACTAATGGAGCCCATGGCATTTAATCTGTGTTTTTCTCTTATACAGCCTCTCAACAGTCCAGAAATCAGCAGTTTAAAAACTTCTGTCTGGATCATCAGCTGAAGCAGATATCAGTGGAGCTGCCCTATGTGAACCTGTCCACTTTCCCTTCTTGAAGACATTACAAGTTCCATAGTTTATCTGCATGTTGCATTATTTGTTTTTATTGCCTTTACTTTGATATCATGAAATTAGTTCATGTCTGCTTTATTTACTGTGAATCATTTATTTTGGTTTCAGAATTAATAATTCTCAGAACATCTGAAGAGCAGCAGAATATCTAAACCCTTTTTATCCTTTTACTTCTGAAAAGTGAATAAATAAGCACAATCTATATTACTTTGAAATTTATCTTCTCCTAATAAATTCTGACTATTAGATGTTGGAATTTTAATCCAAGCCATATATCTTTGATAATCTGAGCTATACATGTTAGGAAGAACAGCTATTAACCAGTTTTTATTGGTTGGACTAGAAATTTAATAGTAATAACTCTGGAGGCCAAAGAATAAAGAATATACTTAGAATAACACAGTGTTGAGGTTTAACCCCAGCTTACAACTAAGTACCTTGCAGCTGCCCAATCACACTTCATCCCCTTACACCCCACATTGGGATGGGGTGTGTAGCTGGAAAAACATGGACTGAGATAAGAACAGTTTAATAATTGAGATAAAGTAAACAGTACTAGTGGTAATAATAATAATTAATAATAATAATAATGAATCATAATGAAGATAGAAAGAGAGTAATAAAACCTCCAGAAAGGCAAGTGATGGACAATACAATTGTTCATCACCTGTTGACTGATGTCCAGCCCATCCCAGAGCAGTGACTGGCAGCTCCCAGCAAACTCCCCCCAGTTTATATAGAGGGCATGATGTGCTGTGATATGGAATACCCCTTTGGTTAGTTCGAGTCAGGTGTCCTGTTTCTGCTTCTTCCTGGCTCCTTGTGCTGCTCCTCATGGCAGAGTATGAGAGACTGAAAAGTCCTTGATCAGGGTAAGTGCTCCTGAGCAACAACTAAAACATCAGCATGTTATCAGTATTGTTATCAGACTAAAGCCAAAACACAGCACTGCACCAGCTATGAGGAGGAAAAGTAACTTTATCCTAGCTGAAATCAGGACACCCAGAAAGTGTGAAACGTAGTCTCATAGGAAAGGTGAACCTATAAAATCCTCTTTCTAAACCCATGGCACTTTACACACCATTTAATGCTTTTGAAAGCGCCATGTGAGACTGACTTGCTGACACCATAGGCGTCTCACCTGCTGTCTTTGGCAGTGTCAACATTTTTTGCCAACTGTTCATTTAAGATCAAGATTATCCCTACAAATAAGTGAAGACTGGAATTCACTAACAGGACTCCACATTTATTATTAGAAACAAACAAAAAAAGAGGTACTAAAAATGAAAAATAATATATCCTAATTCTGGGAAGGGTTGAAGTATATTGCACAAAAGCAAATAATTATTTAGCTGCTGGTTATTTGATTGGAAGATAATAATTCTCCATATGTTAATCACATGCTTTGTTGTTGTTAATGCCTGATTTACATTGGTCTTGCATTTCAGAGTGCTGACTGACAATTTTTGTCATTTTCTTGATTGGAGTCATCAGTGTAGATTGTTACTATATCAAACTGCTATCACTTTTTGGGTTTTAATGCATTTTTTGTTTATATTTGAAAGGGTACAAGAGCTTCATGGTAGTTTCACTATTTCTGTTTTCATAGGAAAGTGCAAGGAATCATTACAAAACTTAAGTTAGACAGATCTGGGTTTATATCCAGTTATGAAACAAATCAGCTACAATCACTTGATATACTAGACCCAATCTTTACCTAGATATTCATTTTTATACTGAACTATATTAAATTATTTTTCAAAAATGTGAATCCTAAATGAGAAAACACAAAGCATATTTTTAAATGTGAATAATGCCTTGGCTCTGTAAATCCCATTGAATCACTAGGACACCCATTAATGTCTGCAAGCAAAAGCAGAAATGAGTAGTGAACGGCCCTACAAGTGATGACTTACAGCAAAGGGCTCTGGATTATGCCACTAAATACCAGCTACACGAGGTTGCCACTGGAGGTTCAATATTAGCCTCACACTAACCCTTACAAGTCTGTCCTGGTCTGTACTAGGACACATTCTTGGCTTGAATATATGGTAAATAGCTCTGAAAGTCACAAACATTCAAGTCATTGGGTACATTATTAGGCGATGGATACTGGCTATTGGATCCTTCACAGAAAATAAATTCAAATAGAATTATCAGAGCAAACAATAACTGAAGATCTGACATATAAGGTATTGTTGGAATTTCTAGTGTCATTTCATTCCAAATTCGTCTTGATTTTGTGTGCAACACTGGCTTATTTTCCCTGAGAAACAGGTAAACATAGTACATAAAAATGTCCTGACACTGAATGTCATGCTTCTGTCTTCCTTAAACTATCAGTTTCATGGCAAACAGCAAAGTAACTCTCCTAGGCTTGTTCCATTGTTTTGCAAGCAAATAATTAAAATATTGTACTAAATAATACAAACCCAAGGTAGAAGGAAGCAGTACATGCAGTCACAAAGCAGTGGCACACACATGTGCATACACACACACAAATACACTCTTTTAACAGAAACCAGTGTTTAACAGTACATTATTGCCTTTAATCTCTTTAAAGGGAGTTAACATTAGGAATGCATCAAGTACTATATAGAGCAGCAATAAAATGAGCAGTACATAAAGAACAATAAAACTCCTTCATAAATAAAAGTGCTTCTTTGAATAAATTATAACTAAATATCAATGCTATTGTAATTACTCATACATATATATGTAAATGCATGTGTGCATATGTATACATATATACATACGCAGTCATGTAGTAGCCCTTATTACACTAACCTTGGTACACAGATTTCTGTGCACTCTGAAGTATCTTTTGTACATTTGTGACATTTTTCTGTGCATTTTACTAAACACTGGAATAAGAAGAAATTAAATTAGCAATGAAAGAGTTACTGTGAGAAGCAAACTGAATGCTGCATTGTGATGATTTTGGTGTTATGCTTATCGTACTCCTAGGGAGACACTCGATTACTGAACTTCCAGAACATCCAGTAAATGCCATGTAGTGAATAAACATTAGCTTCTTTTTTTCCAATTCACAAATGTTATGTTGCTTGCTGTTGAAAAAGCTTATAATAGAAACATGTTCTACTGATGTCGAAATTACATTTCTCAAACTGACTATATTAAGCACTTTGCTGGAGAAGAGTTGTACAAATGAAACATGATTAAAGTCATGATAAACAAAAAAGAGAACTTGAGGGGATGTATGCAGTATTTATGTACAAGCATTAAAGAAGATGCACACAACAGTAATAAATATGTTTCTCTTTACAGCACTCTTGCTTTGGTAAATTCATGAAGCCATATACTTTTTTTACACACAGCACTTGAGGTACTTACTTGCCTCCTTGGCTCTAGCTTCTTACATTTTCTTCTTTAAACACTTAAGGTAAATAAGGAGAAGACGGTAAATATTTCTGCTCTCACTTGTAACAGGGATATTCAGATATCAGTCTTGAAGTCTAGAGCAGAGAGACTTGAAACTGATTATCAGTAATGACCTTGAGACCTCTGTGGAAATTTTACAGAAGGACAAATGGATTGAAAATGTGACAAAACACCTTTTAGAAAGTGCAAATGACTCAAATGAGGTTGGTCATTGATTTCATTACTCCCTAGCATAGGATCTGAACATATGAGGAGACTTCTGGAAAGCTTCTGAGACTGTTTCAGAGAGGAAGGAGAGAAAACTGCTTGTTCAGCTGAGTAAGGGTGGACTAGCCCAGTCACTGCTTTGGGGTGAGTTTTCTGTCTTTTACTAGTTCTTTTGACCTAGGCAGAATCACTTTAGATAAAGGGCTAGAGAGCCCATTGCTGGGCTAGCTCTCCTGCATCTTGGGAAGATGACTTCTCACCTCTCTCCTACTGGCTGAATTCCCTCTCCTTGGCACCTTCCCTTAGTTAACAACACATGCACTGGATTCCTTGTGTTTCACACATACGCATACATGGACTCCATGCTACCAACTCTTGCCTTTCACTCCTTTTCACTGCTCCTTGTATAGTTACATACATTTCCATAAATCGAGTAATGCAAATCAGAAACATGTGGTGCTACCTTAAGCTATGAGGACAATAATGAGCAAGGGCATGTCAACCAGTACCCAAACCTTCAGAGAGCTGTAGCAAAACAGCTGGCTTGCCTTTCCAAAGATGTTTTACGTGTTGATTTGTTCAGTCACCCCATTGCTCCAAGGACTGCTAGACCCAGAGAGACTTTGAAATAGATTTCTGGTTAAAACAGGTAGATGAGCTCACTTACATGTTTTTTTTTTCCCAGCTTCAGACTGAATGACTGTGGGGAGCTGGAGGAGGGGGCGGGGGGGATGGAGAAAGAGATAATTTTAGAGGAAAAGTGGAGGTTGTTACCTTGATTGATTGATAACATGCCTTTGGCTCCCTGAGACAGGGAAAAACTTGTGGTCTGTACAGATGGTTCAGTTCACAGAATGTATTAACAGGTGAGGAAAATCTCATGTGTTTGTGTTGTATATTATACTTTAAAATGTAGGGCAGTCTCATTCACTCTCAAATGCATGCAGAATCTGGAACTTGATATACAAGCTATTACTATTGTAGGGTGAGAAATTTACTAAGCAGACATAGATTAGTAGCATCGGAGCTGTCTAAAGCTGTTTCTGTAACAGTTTATCTTACAGCACTTTGGCTACCATAGAATATAGGCATTAAAAGACATGCAAGAATATAAACTGAAAGTTAATTTTTAACAAGATTTGCTGTTTTTCTAGAGTATTTTAAGTTGACTTTTTTTCTAGAACTTGTTACTAATGATCGTATTGTGTAAAACCCTTAGGGCACTGCCTGGATACCAATGACCGTATGATCTTCACTTGTTTTGACTCTCTTTAGTTTATCTGTCTAGTTCCTGAGTGACAGTGACCACTTTGAAATTGGTGCAAATGGGGAGAAAAATAAACCATTTACACTCTGAGAATGTTCTGTCTTTGCAGACCAAATATGTCCATTACAAGGGAACATTTGACTTCTACAGTGAAAGCCAGTGAAGTGTAACTCAATGGTGTTGTAGGTAGGCTATGAACTGGCAATAACCACAGCCCTTTTTTGCCCTTTGGGGTTATAAAATAGATTAATTGTAAGGCAGAAGATGATAGAACACCAAAGCAGATCAAATATATGCATACATTATAAGAATCCTGAACTTGAGGATGCTCCTTAGTACAACCCACACATGAATGAAGAAGTCTTTTCCACTGTAAATTAGTATGTTCTGAGTTGGATGTAAGCGTAAGAAACAGGATTGCAGAGAGCCTAGAAGTTTATTGTCTTCCTAGTCAAGATACAAGCCTCTAAGCTTGCATCAAAATTACGATATTCAAATATTTTCTATGGAAATTTTGCAGAGATTTTAGTTAGAGGCTTTTTTGATGGTAGTTGTGATTAAACAAGGTGGCAAGAAGCTTCAGGATTTCTTCAGTATTTCTAGGATAATATATAGGGTCTACAGGGTTGTTTTGGGGTTTGATAATGGCTTTGGGTGTTTTGACCTCCCCAGATCTTAGACTGTGTGAAAATACTGCAACTTTGATATTGCTATTTATTGGTAGTAGGCAACAGACAACACAGAACAAGCATCATTAAGGTGTGCTGGACTGCAGCTGAGGACATGCTCTCTGCTGATTGGAGAAATCAATTCATCCCCATGTAAGAGAGATCAGCTTTTACAGTTTACTGTGGCTATGAGCAATAATTATCAGATGACTAATTATAATAATTATCTTGTGTCCTCAACATAAAAAGGACATGGAGCTGTTGGAACAAGTCCAGAGGAGGCCACGAAGTTGATCAGGGGACTGGAGCATCTCCCATACGAAGACAGGCTGAGAGAGTTGGGGCTGTTCAGCCTGGAGAAGGCTGCTTGGAGATCTCATAGCAGCCTTCCAGTATCTGAAGGGGGCCTATAGGGATGCTGGGGAGGGACTCTTCATTAGGGACTGTAGTGACAGGACAAGGGGTAATGGGTTCAAACTTAAACAGGAGAGGTTTAGATTGAATCTCAGGAAGAAATTCTTTCCTGTGAGGGTGGTGAGGCACTGGAATGGGTTGGCCAGGGAGGTTGTGAGTGCTCCACCCCTGGCAGTGTTCAAGGCCAGGTTAGATGAAGCCTTGGGTGGCATGGTTTAGTGTGAGGTGTCCCTGGTTAAGGCAGGGGGGTTGGAACTGGATGATCTTAAGGTCCTTTCCAACCCTAACTATTCTATGATTCTATGACTTCAGCCTAGGTAAATTCCTGGATCCTGTGCATTAATATTAGTAGTCTTTCACAGATTTGACATTGTACTTCTCTTGCCCACAGAGTGCTGACCAGTAGTGTGACTGGAAACAACCTTCTGAATACTTGCTGTGGATCACGTCCTCTACCATCCCACTTTACAACTCTGAAAGGTAGCTATAAATAAATACTTAGAACATGGGTACATCTGAAGGATACTGATGGATATATAGGCTAGAGATTGATGACAACCAATGAATTAATGCATTGACAATTTCAGTATCTGTCTGTAGATGCACTAAATCAGAGAGCTCAGTGAAAAAAAATTATGGTAAATATGATCTAAGCATGAATTAAGAAAGGACTTTAATGATTTCTGGTTCTCTTCTCTGTAAGAATTTATAGATCCTTACCCTGCTAGGTTGCAGGACATACTACATCACAACTGTCTAAACTAGTTCAAGGAACTGATACCTGCCTTAAACTTCTTCATACTCATGTCAGTTTTCTGGCACTGTGCTAGGAAAAGCATTTGTATAGTCATGAGAACTGATCTGGCTACATAAAAATGTAATGATTTTTTCAGCCACAAGTGCCCCTCTATCTGCTTTACAGCACTACTCTTAAATGCAGAACATGTGGGTGGAAATGAGGGACCAAGGGCTTGTGCCACCAAAGTGAGATACAAGTCAAATATCTGCCACTGTCACATACCCTTGCGCAGTCTTCTCAGATCATGGTATGCCTCAGAATACCATGAAAAGAGTTAAACGTGATGCAGATTACTCAGTCTGGTGAGGAAATGAAGGCCTGGCACAGAGGCAAGGTGATGTCCAAAGCCCCTTGACACCAAAGAGAATCTTGTAACAGATTTCATTGGCTTTGGTCCCAGCCCGGAAGTTGGATGCCTGTTTTCTAGAAAAAGACTGCTGAGGATGATAGAGGAGGCCTGCCCAGAGGAAGGTAGCCATACCTGAAACACTACAAATCAGTGTGCCAACTTGTCCAAGGAAGAGGTTTTAGGAACGAACATTTCTGCTGCAAATAAGACTGGCTATGCTCGCTTGTTTCCTGTGAATACAGCTGACAGAAGAGTGATGTATTACTGTGTTTGCTGTGTGAAACTCAAACAATGAACGCAAGAGACTAGGTCTTTTTCCATAGGAATTGTTCTAATGACAATCCTTCATTACATGGGTGGATAGTATAGGAGTCAGGAGCACAGCATCCTTTTTAAACAATTCAGACATGAGATGACTGATTTATTTCCTGACACTGTTTTGGAAACATAAATGCAGGACTCATTTTTCTGACATACTGCCAAACCAACTACAGCCTTAGAAAAGTTTTTAAGAAGGAAGGATGTCTTTCCCATGCTCTTCATTATCTAACTTGCTTTTAGATAAGTATCACCAAACACCATACAGCAGAGAACTAATTCTAAGTTAAGGAGAAAAGCAAGACTTTTATGGAGAGAGTTTAAGAAAAAAACTGATTTATTGCCTCAGAGTGAATAAAGAAAAAAGGGAGTTCTAGAAAAATAGGAAGAAAAAACTCAACCACAAATTAAAAAGAGACTTGTGACCTCAGACTCAGCGAAAGGAACAGAAGGAGACTGGAATAAAGATCTGGATTGGATAGGCTATACTGACTGGTGCTTTTAATTTTAACTATGACAAAAAAAACCCTTAGTTCTTATCAAATAAGAAAAGATCTATTATCCTATACATGCTATGTTTCCTAAAGCTAGCAAGTTGCAGAGAGTAAGCTAAATCAACAATTTCTTTATTCCACATGTACTACAATGGGTAAGCTACTGTATATTTTCATCCCTTTGATTGCAAGACTGTATCTGAGTGGCAATGCCCTTTCTTCTAACGCTAACGCATTATAAGAGACTATCCTGAGCTTTGATCGAATGTTGGAAAGTGTTTGTACTGAGACCTCTTTAAGCGAATGAAAAAAGTTGTAAAGCACTGAATATCAAGTTCTTTGGAGCTTTTTTATTTGAAGTTCTCATGGACATCAAAGATGTTGATGAATCAGGTCTTCAAACACTTTTTCCTTCCATAGGATGTCATTTATGTAGAAAGTAGGAATATGTACAAGAGATATATTTTCTTTTTCAGGTAGCTCATTTATTTAGCATGGTCACTAAGACATGGTGTCTTCAGAGTTTTGTTCAAAAAGGAAAGTGAGCCTTCTTTATGACTTAAAATGAGTAAGATTGCATAGGGCTACAGAATCAGTCAAAAGTGTAGACCTCCAGAAGGGTTTATGTTGGGTCAGTTGTTTGGAAATGTATTCCCAAGAATCTTGAAACCTCATGATGGTTAGGGAATATCAGTACTGAGCACTGACTTGTGCAGCTTTACCCTGATAACTATTTATGGACAGGTTCTCTAAAGAGCCTGTGAAAATTCTCACTATGCATCCTCTCTTTTAGAGAGATATAAATAATATTTGACAATTTCTGTGATCTCTGCCTCAGAGTAGTGAGCCCTCAGTACTCGGTAGTTCTGAGTATGTTATTCCTTCATGTTAGCCTTCACAGTGAGTTAAATATTGACTTCTGGACTAAAATCTTTCTGACAATGCCAGAAGAGGGACTGATGCTATGATAATTGCCCATGTTTCTGAAAGTGGTACTTTTTCTTTGCTATTGCTATCCAAATGCTAGCAGTGCTTCTTTCCATCAGTCTTATCTGTGTCAAAAGTGGATAAAAAGCAAGAAAAATAAGATTGATTGATTTTTATTTTTTTTAAGGGAAACATGGAAGGAAGGGGTATTTTTCCAAGAAGTTCTATAACTTACTTATGTTTACTTATCAGCTTCCTTATTCAATAGAGCCCTGGGCACCTGGGACCAGAGGAAAGAAGAGAAAAAGTAATTATAGGATAAGAACTGTAAAAGGGGCAACACAACATGATGAGAAGTAGTCTTAGTGAAGTATAATGGTTTGAAAGAGGTTCTGCTGCAAGAAACTACTTACAGACAGGTATCTCTCTCTCTCCTATAAGTTTTCATATGCTGCCTCACCCAGCATTACTCTGCTAAAGGCTCTAACTCAGAACTGCTTTAATAATCACAGCAGGGAGGGATAAGAAAGAGGAAACCTATGCATTTGATCCCTTCACATTTAGTTGCAGTGAATATTTTGTTTGCAGTGTGCAGTTATGTGCTGTAAAAGGGAAAAAGACTAGGAATATATAAAGGGGAAAATATAAGAATAGCTCTGAGAGGTTTCTCTGTGGTAAAACTCTGAGGGGCCACCAGTGGTGAATCTTGAGAACAAAAAGAGCTGAGCATGGCCAGAGTCCAGCAAAGCAAATTAGGTTACGTATAGCATTTAAAAAAGATTGAAGACTGCAAATCCTACATAGCCAGAATGGCAATCTCATCCTGAATCATTTCATGCATTTTAGCAGATAACTAACTGTAGTCAGTCACAAACAGTTAGAGCACGGTCTTGCTGTGAGGTTAGATTCCTTGTTCTGTTGCCAAGACAACTCAATAGATGCTAATGGTGTAAGTTTATTTGGCAGCCCTGCTCTATACCACACTGTGGATATTAATAGGGGCCTTCAGGCATTCATAAAACATTTAAGATTTTTATTTTTTGCCATTTTTAAGGCAGGCATAATATACACACAGGTATAAAATGAACACTGCTGTCCATAGAAAATTAATAGTATTGTAAAAGAAAGAATATTATGGTAATAAAAATATGTGTATTGATCAAGTGAAGGATGGAGCCTGGATAAGTCCCCCAGAAAGGCAAGAAAATACTTTGTCTTTATGCTTTTTCTTTGTGTGGATTCTCAGCTGCTGGGACACTGACTTTGCTGCGCAACATGAGGAGTGTCCTAACACTGTTGTTTCCTCAACGAGCAATATCCTGGAACTATTCAGCCACTGAACGAAGGATAGAAGTTCAATGTTGATAGTGATTGTAGACACTTGCAAAAAATCAGTCAGCATCTTGTTGTTTGTCCAGCACAGTAAGGAGCTCAGTCTCATGAATGCTTTTAAGATTTCAAGTGCCAAAGTTCACTTCTCATGTTTACCAAACTCAAAATAAGTAATGAGTTAAAGAAACACACTCTAGTAAAGCAGAGGTAAGTTGTGCTGTGGATGGAATGCATACATCCTACAGGGACTGATAATACCAGTGCACTAGAGAACTTGCAGTAAGCAGAGTGAAAGCTGGAACACATTGTACATGGTCTTAACATAAAATCAAATGCAACACAGCTTTTATTTTTGAAAGGCAACTTAAATTAAAGCAAGGTCTACAAATACATTAGAGGTGCATTTTTCATCTATACTTCTTTAAAACAAGCTTGCAGCCTGCAAAGGTTAGAAACATCTGAAGGAGAATAGCTCTGTCCACACCTATTTCCTATTGTTACAGAAGAGTATATATTTTTCAATAGCTAGGTAACCGGAAACACTTCCCTTTAGCAAGTTAGCCTTTGAACACTTCCTTCCTTTTAAGTAGAGAAGAGGTAAGAAAGAAGAAATTAGGTTAATAGATGGTCATGCCAAAGAGACACATGCTTGACTTTTTCTCTTAACTAGTGAACATGACCCTGCAACAGAGGCACACTGTGTGATTGCTCCTAAAGCCACTGAAACTTTCTTTGTTCTATTGTTAGACCACTTTGGAGGTCTGCTTGGGAAAGTCCTTCACTGAGATTTTGAAAGGCAAAGAGTGGTATGAGCTGCTTGTTTAGTCATTGAAGTGTACAGGAAAAGGCAACCAGATCCTCAATTTGACCTTGGAAAATGAAATGCTTTGAAGTGTAGGATTTGTTTCACATCAGCAAAATTAAAACTGTGGATGCCAGGCTTTAATTTGGTATTGTCTGGAGCTTTTTTATCTTGCCAGATTTCCAGAAGACACTTATTTTCAAGTCTCCAGGGAAAAGCAACTGATTTACTATTCCAAACACCTTCAAAGGCAACAGAATAGAATATTGTGTTTCTGCTACAGACATTAACAGATGAAATTTCAATGATTGTCTTTAATAAGGACAGAGAAGGGCTTCTTCAGCCATCAGTGAGAACTGGAATACCTCCATCATATTTGTCCTTGGATTTCTGAAAGGTTTTCAGAGCTTGAGATATAAGTAATTCCAGAGAGCTCCAAATGTTGTACTAGGAAGCGAAGATGTTCATAGCAAGAATGTAAATAGGTATGGTGAGATTTTAATGGGGTACTTTTAAATTTATGTTCTTGTTTTATGCCTTATAGTTGTATTTTAATAAAGACATAAAAATGTGTTGAAAGGACATCTCTGCATATCTGTATTTTTATATTTTACCTTCATAAGCTGCAGACATATTGAATGTTGTCTTATTAGCTCTGAGTAGTAATTTACCACCTTTAAAGACATCAGTAAACATGTACATTATCGATAACATTAGACACCAACAGAAACATTGCTTTGGAAATAAGTCACTGGAAATACATTACGTCAAATATGTAACCACCTTAAAAGAAAATGTTCACATGTAAATCAGTGCATCCCAAAAAAGAAAGCAAGGACTCAAATCCCATAGAAACTGGATGTCAATTTCACAGGCCACTTTTAATGGTGAATATTTATTTTCCTCTTCCCTCTGATATTTTTAGTTTCTGCAAGAGGCTGAAGAGTTCTCTGCCCAGATGCTTGGCAGACATACTTGGGACAGCTTTTATTATGGAGATACAAACCTTATCTCCCCAGAAAAGGTTTCCAAATCAATGTCCCCAAGTGGCCTATTCAGACCCCACAAGTGCCAGAATATTGACTTTCTGCTCAGGGCTGAAGAAGAGGCAAAGCAGGATAATGTAGAAGAGGCTTGATGAAATGGAGCAAAGAGCACAGTTGGGCACATGCAGGGGAGCAGCAAGGTCTGCAGACAGCGAAGATTTTTGGAAGTTTGTGTCTGAGAAGGGTAAAGATGCCAGTTATCAAGTAGGGGAGGAGTGGTCACTGCTTCTGCATATGCACATGGCCTGACGCAGCTCAATATGCAGGGACATCATCCTAATGGCAGCCAAACTGCTGCTACACCACCTACAATTCAACTATTGCTGGTTGTAAGAGCTGCGATGAGGCATCTTATGAAGCAATGAGAGTGATAGCCTATCCAAATCATAGCCCACATAGTTTATTTGGACTATGGGACTTAATAAGGCTATGGAATCTATATAGAACATGGCAACAGCTACCATCATTCTTGTCCCAATAATCTTAGAAACGCAATTCTGCTGCATCTCACCTGTTGTCAATGAAATGTGGTAGCACTGTCATCCTGCTTCCATCCTCTTCCAAATCACAACATGCCCAGATCTGTTTTGACCTAGTATTTGAGTTTATCAACAGTAAACATTGAAAACCTGTTGTGCTTTTCCACACTGAGCTTCTGGATCCTCACAGTCTTCTTTTAAAGGATCTTCATTGTTTTAAAACAATTTCAATTCATAAAT
Organism: Agapornis roseicollis; assembly: GCA_002631895.1. Taxonomy (NCBI): domain Eukaryota; kingdom Metazoa; phylum Chordata; class Aves; order Psittaciformes; family Psittacidae; genus Agapornis; species Agapornis roseicollis. The sequence goes on along the minus strand of NDXB01000407.1, from coordinate 43,849 downwards.
CTTTTGTTGACAGAAAAGCTAAGAGTAATTCCTCTTATATACGATTTCAGGAATTTGCACATTTTCACATGGTTTGGCTACTAAAGATGGGAATCTGTGCCTTATTTCCTTATCTTATAATATGCTTTATAAAACATACTCTAAGTTTTGATGATTATTTTCTTTGGCCCATGGAGCAAGCTGTGTGATAAAATTCTGTCTCAGACCAAGAAATTTGCAATGGACATATAATCTGAACGAAACACTTTCTTTCAAACTGAATGCAAAACTAAATGTCTATCTTGATCCTTTTGGATGTGGGTCAAATCAGTGGTATCCTTGTGCATATATGGAATGATACAGCTGCCAAAAAATTATGCTTTTGCAATCCATTTTCCTAGCATTACTTGAGTCACAAGAAAGAAATAACAAACAGCAGCAAATAAAACACACTCTTTTTCTCTTCAATCTTGCCCATGGCTAAACTGTTGGTATGGTCCACTACAGATAAACAAGCAATGAAACTGCATGAAAGAAAGCTCAGCTGTTTGAGGGAAGATGAGTCAAATTAGGGTGAGGTCTGAAAGGAAGCTTTCTTAACAGCTATGTGTAGCATCTCTCACAGCTGGTGTAAAATACACTGTGACAGTAAATTGCTTAACCTCTGGCTGGTCTTGTATTCCATGGCCACTGCTGCAATGCTCGGACAAACGAATATGTTGTAATCTGAATTACTAGCTTTAATATAAAAATTAAACAGTAATTGAAAAAAAAAGGATTCACACTTACAAATTTACCACTGGAAGCAGGTAAGAAAATGCATGGAGGAAAGCCACGGATAACATCTTCTGTTTTAGCAAAGAAGCATTTTTAATTGCCTTTCACTTGAACTACACTGGTGTGTAGTTTTAGCTGAAGAAGGCTGGAATGGTCAATTAAAATACTCCATTTTTAGTAGTCCCTTCTTTTTACTCAGTACTGAGCTTTATAATTCATTTTTCCTTATACCCTAGAGGTTTTCTAGCAGAGCTATCCAAGGATGGAAGATTAATATATTATTAGATTAATATATCATTTTAATGTAATTTCTTGTACATACATGCTCACAAGCACTAGCAAGCAGCAAAAGCAAACTATAATAAGTTCTTTAGACCCTCCCCAGAGACTGGAAGTCAAGCTGTAAGCTGAATTTCTAATGATCTTATTGCTACAACATGCAGAATTTCCAGTTTCATAATCATCCATGCTCATATTCTCAGCTAACAGCATAAGGGTGGGGAAAGGAAGCCAAGATGTCAGCTTTTAAGAGCCTGGCACTAGCAGCAGAAAGTTGTTATCCATGTAGTGGATGGCAAGAAGTAATTTAAATGGCAATTAATCTAATAAGTCAGCTATCTCAGCATTTGGAAGTCAAGCTTATGGGCCCTCAGAATACAGATTTCCCCCTCTGCTGAAATCAAGGACAGGATGTTTCTGTCCTTCCGTAATAACCCCATCGCTGTCACATCCCCACCCCAGGAGCTTTTCCAGACAGTCACTCCTTTCCTTTCTCTTTATGAGAAATGCACAGAGAAGGGAAGGAGGTAGGGAGCGGTCCAACACTGGACTGCTTGACTCTCTCATACTTGTAACAGTACATTTAAAGGACTTTTGACATTAACTTGGGCTAGCTAGCAAAGCTTTGCTGGGGATGAGAAAAAGAAAGAAAAAAGGGAAAGGTAAAGAACGGAAAACCAGGAAAATTAAAAAAGTATGGGGGAGGAGAAAAACATGATGCTGTGAACACTTCCATTTCTGTATACAGCTAGATGTGCTGCAAGCTACCAGAAGGTGTTGCACAGCTCCATATCTGATTAACAGCACAGCTATCATTTTTATTTAATTGCACATAGAAGGGAAAATGCAAAATGAAATAGTTTGCCTAGTACTTTACTACTTTTTTCCCACTCAGCTGTCTTCCAATAAGCATTTTCTTCGTAACTGAAGAGACAAACAGATCTTGCATTCACTGTTCTGCTGTTAACTGCCAGCTATATAATATACAGATTATTTCTATGTTTTATATGTTGCATGTTCTTAACTATTGTCAATAATTGGTTTCTAAGTGAAAAGTCCTTTTTATCTGACACATTTTATTCCATTGTGTTATCATTAATACCTTCTTTTTTGGCTATTGTTTTGTACATTATTATGAAAACTACACTGAATCCTGGAAGCATTCAGTATGCTATCACTTCTATTGGCAGTGATCCTATAGATCCTATATGGCATTGGAGTCCTAGTGATGAATGTAGGCCATTAAACTGAGCGCAGCCATGGGGTACATCTCTTCTGCAGTTTGCTTGTGCCTCCTCAGAGGGTGAACACCACAGACACAGAGAACTCAGCCACGCTCAGTACACTGAGCACTGTGTAAACGTAAGCATGTCAGCCACTGTTGCCTGAAAATTAGTATAATCAACTACAGGGTGCATTTCTGTGTGTGTAACATATGCACCTAATTACACTGAGCTATAGTTGCCTAATGCTAATGTCAACTTAGTATGGTGAATGAAGTTACATAGTATGTCAACACTGGCTTAAGGTACTCAGAAGATAATATTTCCTTGGGAATCGATGAGAAGTAGAAGCATTGACTCCAGCAATATGTATTTAACAGAAAATAAAAAGTAAAAAACATTCTTTTATGCTTTGAGCTACAGACTGCTACAGATTTCACAAACGTCAGCTATACGTTAAACTGCTGCTGTAGTATGTGTACCATTAGTGTGTTTTATAGGTCCTAGTCATATCTGTGATAACTGGAAAAAAAAATTAATTCCTTAGTTAAAGTCAGATATGTTGCCTGGAATGCATTGTTGAAGCACACTCTTTCTCTAGACAACTTTTCAAAGTAGCAATATAATAAAGTATTGACTGTATATGAATTGAGGGAAAGAATAAAAGCCCGTTGTCACCAAATCACTGAACTTTGCTGATTCAGGTTCTGATCAATAATGTATTAATTTAGGTCCCTGAGCAGAAACCTTTTACCTTTTTCTCCCTCCCACACTTTCTGTATTTCTTTTTTTGGTCTCTTATCTCTCAGCACTTCAAAGGGACCCCATCATGGTCCTATGCAATGAAATGGAGGCAGTGAAATTGTGAAAGGTTACCAAATTGCAACTTTTATATAAAATGTGTTATTGTGTTGCTGTGAAAAGTCTTTTTAGTTATTGCAGTTTAACAGAGAATTGTGAGTGAACTTTGGAGCACTCACCCTCTTATTATCAAACTAACAGCAAACACTATCTTTTCATCTGTTGCCGTCTGCCTTAACTGACATCTTTCATGTCTCAGGCAAGCTGTAAGAGTCTCAGCTCTAGGCATGCTCTCAGAAATGGTCAGCTACATATTTTTGGATTATCGGATACTGGGAAATATAATTTCTATTTGGTGGTAGCAAATAAAATGGGATAGATTTTGTTAGATACAAATTTACACGTAACTATGTACTTAGCTATTATGGATATTAACATGAGGATTATCTAAAGGTATTTTTTTTAAATGTTTTAATGGAAATATATCTTAGAGCTGATATACTACACTGTGATTTAAGAAATCCTGTGTCCTCTATGTCATAAACTTCATGTGTGACTATGTACAAGTCATTTTGGTTGCCAATTAAGAAAGCCCTGGAGAGCATGCTTAATCTGAAAAATATGTCCTTGTTTATTCAAAAGGAGTAACATGCGCTTAATCCTGAACCATAACCTTTATACTTTCTGACCAGGAAGAGGACTCTCCCTATGCCTACAGTTATACAGCTTCAGTTCAGGAGTGCATAATATCAATCAGGTCTCTTGTTTTTCTTTCCACTGGAAATGGGGAATTCTGAGTAATTCCCTGATCTGCCTTTCCACTTTGGACTGTAATCTACCTAAAGTTTATAATGTGTTATTTAATGGAAATGTCATCTAATGTGAGGCAGCCTGGTGCCACTGTAATACAAGTAATAAACAGCAATAGCTCATAATATAATCTAATGGCTTTTTTCTTCTACAAATAACCTTGTCAGTTGCAATGTCTTATAGTAAAGCTCAAAAAGAGAGGAAAAAATACATCAAAGTTCATATATTTTTGCAATTAGTCTCATGATGCAAACATGGCCTAATTTATGTGATTACTTGATCAAGTGAAATAGATCTCTCTAAAAACTGTGATCTGCAATTACTGGAGAGAAAACTGCAGTACATTTGCTATGCATACTTTAGGTTGCAATGAAAGAGATTTCTTTAATGCATTTTAGTCCAAATCTCTTAATTATTATGCACAGATTTCATAATTGTTAGAATAAAATTGAAGAAGTAGAAAAGATCCTTTCACACAAAATGCCCCATAGCATATGTGAATTTTTAATTAATACATTCTTGTAAATACAGATACAGGTGCAGTTCACTTTGAATCTAATGGATCTGCTCCACCACTTAGTCAGACTGGGAGTGTATTTATGTACAAAAAAACATATGTGAAATTACCCTGATCTAGTAGTTCTTTTGTCTTTATCCTATTTATCTAAAACAGCTTCCAATCTTTAAGTGCAAGAATGAGTCATTGAGAGGGCAGGGAGAGATGCTTGAAGTATTTTGGTGTTCTGTTTCTGGACAGAAATACATTTTCTAAGTAGATTTTACGAAATAATTATTCCAACCACATGCTGGAAGTGGTATTTTTCAGTGAACACGGTACTCTATGCTGTCTAGGTTTAGGAAGAGGTGAAAGCAATCAGTACAGTTTAAAGCCAAAGCCAGACACTCAGGCAAGACATACCTTGCCATGTTCCAGTGCTGTTAAAATTCAGAGATAAAAAGCTGTGCTCGAGTATATTTATTTAGTGAAGCTGCAGATGGGACAAAACTTGCATACTGACATGACTTTGGAGGACTGATTTCATATATACAATCCCTCCTTTAAAGAAATGACACTGTTATTTGATTTGAACAACAAATATTAAAATTGAAGGATCTAAAATGGGAGATGTACCTAATCATAATAATAGAATTATCTGTCCTGCCTTACACTGCTAATAAAGGGAGCAGAGGAGGCAGTCAGAGATCCTTCAAGGAAACAGCTCTTCTAACACTCAGTGTCCATGTGCAGTTAGTCATCCTGGGCTCTTTTTACACCTCATAGCATTTCTACAGAGTAATTCACATGACCTGATTTTATACAGCTCCATTAAACTCATACTCTGATATAGAAACAGGCCTAACAGGAAAAGTCTATTTCTTTCCACTGTGGATAAAGTTTGGGTAGTTTTTTCAATATAAGCATTGACGATGTTGTGCTTGGTCATATGAACTGAATTTTTCTCTGTGGAAGAGTGGTTATAATTTCTTCCGTATCACAAGAGAGAATCAAGCACAAGAAGGACCTCCATAGAGCATATCATTATCACCTTGGAGAACAATTTACAGAGATCTGTGCAGGTATTTAAGAAATGTTTTCAAATGCTTTTACTAACTTATGCCAGTGTCAACATTCCTGTCTTGCAATCAAAGCTTCACACTGATAATAATTCACTTCTGTTTTGCTCTGCTTTGCACATTACTCCCTACTGAATATAATATTAGCCAGGTGACTTTTGTTTCACCCTGATGAAAGGCAGCAGGTAGGAAGTGTGCTTGCTGGGAGGGCTCCTGCAAGCACAGGCATCTGCTGGACCAGGTTGGACTTCTGTTTTACTTGTTTTGGGAGGGAGAAACTGTTCCATTGTCATCAGCTACAGGACTGCCTGCTAGCTAGTTTTTATGGAGGCTGTGTACAGGTTATTCTCCTGCCCTTTCTGCACTCCTTCAGCTATGCTCTGGACATCAACACATGAGCATGTCAAAATCCAGTCCTTGCTATTTACAAGGTAATTTGAGAGGCTAGTACTGAAAGCACGGGAGAGAAGCAGAACATTACTGCAAAAAGCTTGCTATTGGTAAAATTTCAACTGGATGCAAACATGTAGGAGAAAGGTGAAAAGGTTTTGTTTCATCTGTGTGATTTAGTAAATAAGACTCGATTTGTAAAACTTGATAGGTTCTCTGTCTGATGCAGAAGTAGTGCTGGGCTGAAGGATCACTCAAGAAGTTCAGCTGTCACACTAGTGCCTATGTAAAGATCTGTATTTAGACCATTGCTATTGCTGCTATGAAATCCAGATTGCTAGAAAAAAATGGAGCAAATAAGAAACAGAGACTGAACACAACAGCAAGAGATAACAGAAACTCAGAAAATGAGAAAAGCATTGGAAAATAAGATCTTTCAATTGTATTTTCTTCTTTTCAGCTCATGTAAATCTACATCTTCTCAAAGTGGAAAGTGAAGGAACACTTGAAGGAAAAATATAATTAAAGCAGTGATTTTATGTGAGGTCAGCCAGGAGAAAGGTGAAATTCATCAGAACAAAATGCACCCCAAAAGCTAACACATCATTGGCCTAACCCCACCCCCCCCCAAATTGTTATTTGTTAAATTGACTTTAAATCTCTTCTTACAAAAACTGTAATTCTCAGTGAGAAGAGCAGATATAAGACTTTCACTGGGGGAGGAGAGTGAGAGAAATGCTTTTTGCTTGTTTTGCTCTAAGGCATACAATGCAAAAAGGAAGGTGACTGACAAACACAAATGTCTTCCTCTCTAAAACCACCTGTAATACCTTGAATTTGGCTTTCTCAAGCTCCTGGGAAACAATGGAGAATTAACTGGGAAAACAAAAATGAGGTCAAAAAATGTTTGCTTTTTCAAATAATACAAAGTTGTGACCCACCAAAAGCTAACTCCTGCCATTTTAGTCATTCCTCATCTCTTAATCTTCATGTCAATCTCATCTCTTAACTCATCATGAGACTGGGAGATGTTTACTGGGAGATGCTCATTCAAGAAGTAGAATTTGAGGCTGAATGTGCAGAAGACAACTACAGAACAGAAAAATGAAGTATTGACAGGCAAAAATTGGGCACAATTCAAAGACATTCTCTCATGAAATAATACTGTCCTTAATTCTCAACTCTGTGAAATTAAGTAGATATACTGCTTTGAATAGCTGTTATTTTACAACTCCAGATATAATCGTGAAAATGGAGTTAGGTTTGAGTCTTCCATTTCCTTTAAGTAATTGCAATTGTAGAGAAGACATGAATATGCTATTGGTATGCAATGAAATCTGAGATTTGAGATAGATTGTATATGCCAAGTGGAGAACATTGCAATTGATTTATTCAAAATGCAACCTATAATTATAAGTCAAGAACACTTAGAAATGAGAGTTCTGAATTAAAATGTCTTTTTTTTTTTTTTTCTTTTTAAAGTGGGCATCCTCCTTTTCTTATATATGACCTAGATGAATTTACACAAGCTTTGTATTAAATAATATACTTCAATGAATAGGGCTGCTTGGTAGGATTGTTGTTAACTCATTTTGCTATTGCCCAAGGCAATATTGGGTTCATCTCCACTGTTAAAAAAGACTCTATTTTCTGAAGGAGGAACTGCCAGATTTTATTTTACCCACAATGATTCTATACATAGAGAATAATTTTTAGAGTGCTCTATGTTCAAAAATATATTTAGCACAGTTGTGTTAGGAGAAGGATATACCCATGATGCCTGTATTACTTAAAGCCTTTATAAGACTTAGGCTCAGTTTGCTGACTTTTTCATTAATTATATCATGATTTGCAAAAGGGATTGTTGCCTAAACTGTGACACAGGTATGACTTTGGTGTTAAAATCCAGAACCATGATTCTCCAAAACTTGGCTAAATCTTTACAGGATTTTCATGTCATTTATTTCAGGAGAAATACTGGACAAAGACTATTTTCAGACACTTTTCATTCATCTCTAGGGCTTGTATCAAATGATAAAAAATACAGAAGTTAGTAATGATCTTCAAGGGTATCCTAGAAACCAACACACTTTTTGAAGGACTTTCACCGTATCCTGGGCTGCATCAAAAGGAGCGTGACCAGCAGGTTGAAGGAGGTGATCCTGCCCCTCTACTCTGCTCTTGTGAGACCTCACCTGGAGTACTGTGTGCAGTTCTGGTGTCCTTAACATAAAAAGGACATGGAGCTGTTGGAACAAGTCCAGAGGAGGCCACGAAGTTGATCAGGGGACTGGAGCATCTCCCATACGAAGACAGGCTGAGAGAGTTGGGGCTGTTCACCCTGGAGAAGGCTGCTTGGAGATCTAATAGCAGCCTTCCAGTATCTGAAGGGGGCCTACAGGGATGCTGAGGAGGGGCTCTTCATTAGGGGCTGTAGTGACAGGACAAGGGGTAACAGGTTCAAACTTAAACAGGGGAGGTTTAGATTGGATCTAAGGAAGAAATTCTTTCCTGTGAGGGTGGTGAGGCACTGGAATGGGTTGGCCAGGGAGGTTGTGAGTGCTCCACCCCTGGCAGTGTTCAAGGCCAGGTTAGATGAAGCCTTGGGTGTCATGGTTTAGTGTGAGGTGTCCCTGGTTATGGGAGGGGGGTTGGAACTAGATGATCTTAAGGTCCTTTCTAACCCTAACTGTTCTATGATTCTATGATTCTAGGTCTAATAGCATTTGAAAACAGTCAAATAAGAAGATAACAAGCTATTCTTTGGAATTTGATAAAATTTCTGGTTTTGTTTTGTACCCTCTACTGACATAACTATTACTTTTCCTAAATTATTATTGTACATTAAATCTTATTTTAGATTATATTTTAATGATTAATTAGTTTTGAATTTATGTTATTTACCACATCTGATTTAAGAGTTTCATTTGGTTTTCCTTGTAGATGTGTTGTCATTATTAAAATACCATCAGTTTTTTTGCATCAGAAATTCTGTTATTTCTTAAAATTACCTCTAAATGTTCAGCATCTCCTTCAAATGCTAAATACTCAGGAGGCTGGATTTGCTTTTCCAAGTACATTATTAGGTGACATAATAAATCATAATTAGAATTTTAGTCTAATATATTATTAAAGTAGTGCTGCTTAACTGCTCTGGCAAATGCCACTGCTGTTGTCTTAGGTCTTCAGTGGGCAGTATCTCAATTTAATAGGCTCCTCATAAAGCAGTCAGAAATATAAAATTTATTTTCCTTCTACATTTCTTAGGTAATTTTAAGCTTCTGGTTCTGTGAAGTCAAAGACTTTTTTCCATTTCAAACAGGCTTCTGAAGCCTATATTGAACAAGATTATTTTTTTTAAAGTAATTAATTTGAGGAAAACATATTGTTAAAGAAGATAAAGGAAATCCAAAATTAGCAGGAAGTTTTAGCATTTTTACATGCTTCTATTTTAAGTTTTTGGAAGCTGGAAGCCTAATTATCAGGATTCCGATATCTGAAGGGGGCTTAATAGGATGCTTGGGAAGGGCTCTTCATTAGGGACTGTAGTGACAGGACAAGGGGTAATGGGTTCAAACTTAAACAGAGGAAGTTTAGACTGGATATAAGGAGGAAGTTCTTTCCTGTGAGGGTGGTGAGGCACTGGAATGGGTTGGCCAAGGGGAGGTTGTGAATGCTCCATCCCTGGCGGTGTTCAAGTCCAGGTTGGATGAAGCCTTGGGTGACACGGTTTAGTGTGAGGTGTTCCTGCCCTTGGCAGGGAGGTTGGAACTGGATGATCTTAAGGTCCTTTCCAACTCTAACTATTCTATGATTCTACAATTCTATTTACAGTGAACTATGGTAAAATGCTACAAAACTTCTTATCTTTGTCACCAGGTTAGACAGCTTTCTGGGAAGAGAGGATTCCCAGGGACAAATACAAGACCCAGAGGGAGGGAGACACTGCAATTCAGTTAGAGTCACTTCTCTGGTATCAAAAAGTGTAAAATTTCAGTGATTTCTCTCCCTGCTGCTCAGTCTGTTCTGCAAGAAAACTCCATGAAAGCTCTGGGCACCAGGGAGGTGCAAAGCTTGTCTAACTTCCGCATAGAGATGTCTGGTTGGAGACTGTGCCTGCTCTGAGGGCCAGGCTGAGCCATTTGCTCTCTTCATTTCCCAAAGACAAGAAGGCTGCAGATATCTGGCATTTTCAAAGAAACCTGTATGGCCCCTAGGGTATTGTTGTCTATAGTTTTCAGCAAGACACAGTATCCTAATTCAGTTAAGGTTATTTTGAACACCCTGCCAATGTGGTTTGTAAAAAGTGATGTATACTGAACCAGACATCCATTTTCTCTTGGCTGCTGTTCAGAAGCATAACTGTTATCCAAAATATATTTTTTCCCTTTTTTCCCTGAGAATTTTTATAAGGATTCCTTTCACCATATGTAAAGACAAGAAAAGCAAATGATGCTGACAAGTACTGGCCTGCAGAGGTTAATCTCCTTTAAATGAAACGTAAGGCTAGACCTTTCTTATTAACTATAAAATATTGTTCCCACAGGTTTGCCTATTTTCAGTCTTAAATATCAGGTTTACACTTAATGGCTTGAGCGTACGTAGTGCTGGAAACACCTATTCTAAAGAAATGTTACACATACTTCTTGTTACGTCGCATACACTGTCCTATTGTTATACACCTCATTTATTTAGAGCTGCTAATGTTTCTAGCAAATTCCTATGAAAGCTTTTGTACTGCAAGTTCCAAATAGATTTTTTTCGCACATTTCTTAGGTGTCCTATGGCTTTTGTTTGATGCTTTTACTAAGTTCTTGCTCCTAAATAATCCATGTTGTGATTCCTTTGCTTACTTAATTATACATAAAGTTTTGAGGAATTTCAGATTTTTATAGGGAGATCATTACATACCATGCGTTTACTTTCTTCTTTTAAGATACTGAGTGTCTTGAGGATAAGTTGTGAACATACTACAAATCAAAACAACAGCAATAATGTGTAAAATAAAAGGAAGTATGAAATTGAGAAACTGATGTTATTGCAGCCAGGTAGTGGGTATGCATGCACTTTAAATCTACGGAGACAACCAAAATGCAATCCAGAAGAGTGTATTTCCATTCTAAATTGCTTATGCTTATACTTACAGACATTCCCACACAGTATGCACTACCATACTGCAAATTCTTTCACTCTTTTTAATACAGAAAACTCTTCATAACTGCAAGAAGGAATTTACACAGTTAACTTCCTTAAGTATGCAGGGTTATATGAGCTTGGACGTAGAAGTCCCTTTTGCTTGTTAGTTGAGAATTTTCAGTACAAAATCACATAGAAAACCCAAAGAAGGACCTGTATAATGGCATTATTCCAGGGCCAGAAGTGAGCAGAGCCTTAAAAGAGCTCTGTGCAGTGCTTAGGAGTCTATGAGCTGATTTCAGGGTGTCCCAGGGTTATGAGCTTACAAGCATCTTTTGTATAGAAGCCTAGGAAACCTTACCAAGATGCAAAATAATGAAATAACCAAAAGGCGTCCAGTGTCAGAAAGTATTCAGCATCTCAAAGGTGCAGGTCTTACACTTCATCTGCACATATTGTCTTTCAATACTTTGCATTTTATCCTGTTCTGGTAATTCTGTTTCATTACGAATCATCCACCTTTGACTGATAGGTAGAGCTGACACTGTTAATTAGGATTTTGTCCCTGCTTCCTTTAAACCCAATGACAAAACTCCTATTGACTTCACATAGCACAGGATAAAGCTTTAAAGAACAAGCTTTTATTGTACTCATATCAAATAAATTGCTAATACCTAGACACTGTTGAAAGATGATGCGTGTTCGTGGGGACATGGCTGGAGTCGAAGATACCTTGCATTTTGCTACACAGACTTCAATTTCAAACTTTTTTCATACTGTACACAGGAAAGATACTGTGGTGTTTGACCCTGGCTGGGGTAGAGCAAAGCTGCTCTACCATTCCCCTAGTCAACTGGACAGGCAAAAGGAAATACAATGAAGAGCTCATGAGTTGTGATAAGGAGGGGAATCACTCACCGATTACCATTATAGGCAAAACAAGCAAAATGAGGAAAATGAATTTAATTTATTACCAATCAAATCAGAATAAGTTAAAGAGAAATAAACCCAAATCTTAAAACCACCTTCTCCCTGCCTTCCTTCTTCCCAGTCTCAAGTTCACCTCCGAATTTCTCTACCTCCTCCCCTGCAGCAGCACAGCAGGATGGGGAATGGGGGTTGTGGTCAGTTCATCACACATCTCCCCTTCCTTCTAAGAGGGAGGACTCCTCACACTCTTCCCCTGCCCCACGGTGGGGTTCCTCCAATGAGAAACAGTCCTCCATGAACTCCTGCAGTGTTAATCCTTCCCACAGGCTGCAGTTCTTCATGTACTGCTTCAGTGTGGATGCCTTCCATTGGGGTGCAGCCCTTCAGAAGCAGGCTGCTCCAGCGTAGGTCCTCCATTCGGTCATAAATCCTGCAGGAAACTTGATCTACATGGGGTCCTCTCTCCATGGAGCCACAGGTCCTGCCAGGAGCCTTCTCCAGTGCAGGTTTCCCACAGGTAAAGCCTCCTTCAGGTAATCCTCCTGCTCCACCATGGGCTGCAGGTAGATATCTTCTCCACTGTGGGTTCTCCTTCATGGGCTGTTAGGGAGCAGCCAGCTTTACATTGTCTGCACCCTTAGCTGCAAGGGAATCAGCTTTGGTCCCTGAGTCACATCCTCCCTTCTTCACTGACCTTGGTGTCTGCAGGGCTGTTTCTGTCACATATTCTCACTCTTCTCTCCAGCTGCCATTGCTCCTGGGCAGTAACTCTTCCATCTTCTTAAATACATTATAGTCGAGGTGCTGTCACCATAGTTGATGGGCTTGGCCTTGGCTAGTAGTAGGTCTGTCTTGGAGCAATCTGGCACTGGCTCTGTTGAACACAGGGAAGGCTTCTAGCAGCTTCTCACAGAAGCCATCCCTCTGCTATCAAAACCTTGCCATGTAAACCAAATAGAAATACCTACCTTCGTAATGCATAGTTTTGCACTTTGAAATGACATAATTGTCAAATGAAATTAAGCAATTTTTGAGAGGTATGTTCAGTTGCTATTACTGTGCATTCCAAAATATCAGGGGAATTCTGCATGTCCCTGAATTCATTCCAGAATACTGACACATTTATGGAAAATAGGCTTCAGAATGTTGTTTCCTCTCCATATTTCACAGAACAATAATATTTTATTTATAACATCTTGCTTTCTTTATAAATGTATTTCCTTTTCCATGGAAGGAAAGCATTTATAAACAATGACCCTACTGTGATGTGGATAAGGACGAATATCAGTAGGACAATTAATTCTTCCATGTCAGACATGAAAAAGGAAAAGATACAAGACTGACGTATACTGTGCACTTCCCATCAGTGCAAAACTGGTGGTGGGATGTTCAAATGGACTGGTGTGGAAAATACATTAGTAGGTACTCTAAAGTGTGGAAAAATTGGAGCCTGGGATTGCAAAAGCATATGTTTTTTTCCACAACAAATCTGGCACCCAAGCCCTAACCCTGTTTTGGCCATGTCACCCTTTTCCCCCTGCTGTTATGGTCTTTTTGTGTGGTTATTACAGTACAGTGTCATTCAAAGGCAGGAACAAATGGGAACTTCTAAGATACAAGAGGACATAGAAAATATTTAAGGCAGAATTATTCGTGGACACATGCTTTAAAGTAGAGAGAAGAATAATTTTTGTGTAAATCATTGACTCATATATTTGCATATATAAGTATTAAGTATGATGAATCATGGGTCCTGAAAAGAGAATCCCCTCACACTCAGAATAATTATCAACATCCCAGTTCTAGAATTGGCATGGCATCAGTTTTTATGCAAGAGTTATCTTATAAAAGATCAGAAATCATTTAAAGTAATATTAACATAGGTAAAGTGCTTTGTTTGGAATTTCTTTATCCATGGCTTTTTAGAGTTATTGGATACAGCTGCGTTCATGCTGCTGCAGTTGGCAGATATTAGGTATCTAGTGAAATTCTTCACCCACTGGGTTTGGGTCCCTGATAAATCATGTTTGAAATTAGCCTTTGGGGAAGACACACCTTCAAGAGGCTAGATAGCTGACTTGCAATTGCAAGCAGATAATCCCTTTTCCATGTTGTGGATTTAGCATGGTGGCTTAGGAACTTCATATTTTATACTCCTATATACTTCCATGTTTATGCTCTCTGCAGTATGCCTTCTGGCATTGATATGACAGGTGCCTTGTCCAGGGACGGTCATACCCTTTGGAAGCCCCCACATTTAAGACAAGGAGCAGCTACCTCTGCTGCAGCCAACATTTCTGTTCTGCAGACAGGCACAGGACCAGCTGCAGAAGTTAGATGGTCGTTACCTCCTACCACGTGCAAATGATTAAAGAGATAATCATGATCTGCACCATCCAAGCTATGGCCCTGCACTTCCCAGATGAGTTAAATTAGTACAATTGCAGCCTGATTAAACCACATCTCTTGCATGTTAATTTCCTTCTGGTATATCTGGTTCAATCAAGCTCCTTCCAATGGATCCACATTTCCATTTTGAGTATCACACCAGCCTTGCAGATCAAAGTGGACATTTATCAGAGTTCTTTTCAATGAATAGTTATACTATAATGGGGCCCTTGAAAGCTAATTTAGAATACATCAGCCTACATAGATCTTGTTTTCATACCAAGTTGCTTTTAAATAAATGTATGATTATGCCAAGAAAATGGAAAATGCTGTGGTTTTTTTTTTTAGGTCTGCTAAATGCATGCAGAAATATATTTATCTCATGGGATATATGAGGGAATTGGAAAAACAAAAAGGTCTCTTCTATCTATAAAGATATGTGGTGGCAATATGAGAAATTATATATAGTGTTATATACTTGTGGGAACTTAAGAACATAAGTCAATAATAAAATCACAGTTAAATCTGCTTTGATTATTTGTCAAGGAAATGTAATTGTATTGCTGAGTAGGTTTTAATTTCCACACTACTTAAGCCCATAACAACAATAACAAAACCCAAAACAAAACAAATACCCCCAAACAAACAAACAAAAAAATGCAAACCAGCAAAAGAAAGAACTTGAAAGAAATATATGGAAGAATGCAGTAATACCTTAGAAACATGTATGAATGCTTTATTAGGATC
The DNA here is from genome assembly GCA_002631895.1 of Agapornis roseicollis. Lineage (NCBI taxonomy): Eukaryota > Metazoa > Chordata > Aves > Psittaciformes > Psittacidae > Agapornis > Agapornis roseicollis. Next base: position 28,814 of record NDXB01000407.1, on the reverse strand, counting down.
CCAACCACCTTATTTAAATGGGCTGTTGACTTCTTTTTTGACAAAAGAAGCCACTCATTTGGAGGGTTCTTTTGTTACTTTAAGAGATATTCAGGACAAATATTTAGGTGTTTCATAACATGCATAAAAATAAGTAAGACAAAAGGCTACGGCCATGATTCAACATTTGGATCATTAGCTTGCTCCTCAAAGGAATAAGGTTTCATGTGAACTTTGCATGAAGTATGAGTCTACTATAAAAATCTTGGTAAATATGATAAATCTCCAATAGCAATAATATTCAAATGCTACTGTGATTAACTTAGGTCTAAAATGAGCTGAAAAGGATGCTCCAGGGTAACAGGAGCGTATAATTAAGTTGCACTGATTTAATATATTAATTACAAGCTAATTGCAATGGTTTACCTGTCCTATAGCTAGGGGCTTCCAGAGATGTTAGAAAGTACATTGTTATCATTATCACTACTACAAAAAAAGAAATAAAATAAGAATTATTCTGTGTCTGCTGTTGTAGCTTTCTATTCTATTTATTTCTCTTTGATATCTCAAAATGGGGATGGGTTTTCGCAAGTAAAAATACAGAGCTTTTTCATAGCAGGTAGACCAACAGCAAGTTAAAAACCGTCAACAGAAAAATATGTTGTTGACTTTAGCATTTATTTTTTTTTTACCACTATTGTACTAGCACTCTACTCATCTGCTATCTGTATGCCCTGTGAACTATCTCTGTAGCACTAACAGCTGCTAGGTCTAAGCTGATGGTACTTACGTGGTTGTTTCTGTAGTCTATAAACATTCTTTAAGGTAGGGCTTTGTTGAAAAGTATTTCAGATGAACAATATTTTACAGCTGAAGCAAATGGTTGTGGTTTCAAATGGATGTGCGTAGGTCAGAAAGTGTAATTGTGTTTAAAGTTGGTCATCCATAATGGACGAGAATGGCATCTATTCTTTGGGAGAGATGAACTATTTACTTCTCATTAAATAACCTGCCATCCCTATATGTGTGGACCACAGCAGCGTCATATGGCAGTGTATTCACCTATAATTTTTACCTATTGCATAAACTATTCTGAATTCCAGCTGACCTTTTCTGTTCCTCTCTAAATGGCAAGCTGATTGTTAAAGAACGCAAACTGGCCAGCTAACATGAGACGTTCAGTGTTGCGGGTTAAGTTTCTGTTATAGATGCCATCAGTGTACACCACTTACATGATAAGGATGGCTTTGTTACATATCTACTTTAAATGTAAAGTTGTCACTTTTTGGATATTCATATAATGGGTGAGCTTCACTTTGAAGTTTAACCTTCTATTATTGCCACTACCAGAGGTTAGGGGTTAAAGAAAAAATGCAGCTAATTAAGGAATTTCATATAGACACACTTTGAAATTTTCTACTTATTAGATTATTTTCCATTTTTTAATAGGTGGGTATTTGGAATAAACAGAACCCCTTTAGCTATTTTTAATTTGAAATACTGAGGTTGAAGGATTCAATAGTATCCATATGGTGTTAATTTCTTTTTTTGTGTCAAGGTTTGATCTCATATTATTGTGTTGTTTTTTATTGACTCTAATGAAGTAAGCACCTTTTGTCTTACATTTGTTAAGATTAAGCTTCTTACTACGAGGCTGAGAGTCAGTTTCACCACTAATAATTAAGTTCAAGAAATTCAAGACAGTCACCTTGACTCGGTCAACTGCTTAAACAGAAACATCATGCACAACAAGTTAGAAGGTCTACTAAATTCAGCAGAAAAGAATCATGATTTCCACAATCAGTTCAGCTTATCCCAAGGAAAATCACCTGAAAGGCAGTTTGTGCCATTGGATTTCTGACTCATGTCTGATCAGCAAGGTCCAGAGACATTCAGAATTTATTAGAAACAGAAGCTATTCCCAAAATTATACAACATGCTATTTTCAGGCTAGTTGTTTTGAAATAATGTTTTTGTCTCAGGTGAGTCACAGATTTAAAAGCTGAGTAATGTGTCAGAATGGATCTCTGAGGTATGCCTCAGATCTGAAGAAATATTACACCAAGCATTTGCTTGGTGTTATGGCCAGCTAGAGAACATTACTGATATCATCTTGGCCTTTGACAGCAGTTCACACCTTCCTTCTGACCACTTTAAAATAAGTAGACTTATAATAAATTGTTTATCATTATCAAATCATATCTGGTACAATATTCTCCAAGATATGTCGATAAATAACTCTCCAATACAACTGCATGTTTTAAAGGGTAATAACATTTAAGACAATGAATTGTGCCATATTTGACAAGGACTGCCTTAGGTCAAGCTCTTTACCTACGAAATGTATAGTACTGAATAATTTGGCTAATTGTACTCATAACTTTATATCCAAGTTCTCAAGCAATTAAGTAATTCTGTCCATAACTAATGGAATTTCCACTGGATTATTCTTCAAATGAGAACAGCTTTCAGAATAAAAGTGAAAGATACATCTTTTATGAACCCAAATGATTTCCTTTATGAGAAAGAAAAGGAACTAATAGTGAGTTTCTTTTTGTTTGCCAGTAGTTATATTCATGAGATCAACTTTGCTTAAGACAGTTGCACTTATTAATGCTGGATGTCATAGCATATTTCTATTAGTGAGCTTATAATGTGTATATTTTTGTGATGCTGAAAAATCCCTATTGCTTGCCTGCAAGAAATTAGGAGATTTGACTCACAGGTACATTCCCAATACACCAGGAAGACCATTAGACTTTAAGAAGCTGGTGTCTAGGTTGTCAGCATAAATTTCCCCCTACTTTTGCCTCTTATATATACATAAATTAATAATTTAATGTTTACTGATATTAGTATCAATGCTATCACTGTAATGATTATACCTACTATCCCTTCTGCAACTAGGGGATAAACCAAGGTTTCTCAAAGTGACTGGTAAAATATATTTTGTGATTCCAAGAATATTAAAAGAGGTCTGTGCACCAAAGTGCTAATGCTTAACTCTTGAGAAGCAAGGCTGTATGAAAGATTACAAAATTAAGCATCCAAAGAAACACTCACAATTGCTGCTCTTTTTAAAAAAGCTTTTCCTTGCATGTAACTTCAGGGTAAATTTCATCACAGCTGACAATACACTGTAAATATGAAGTTCTTGAGCCTCTTAAGAAGTCTGCAAGGTAAGAAGCAGTGACACTTTGTAATCCATACTGTGTAATTTTGCTGTGCACATATTCATGTACAATACTGAATGGATAACAATATACTTCTTGCATCTGATTAGTCATGTTAGAAAAAGCCAGAGGGAAAAGCGTATGCTCATAAGGGTGAACTTCCAAAGTGTTTTTTTTATGCAGCATTAGTGGTGTCTCTGAAAATTCAAATGGGATTATTCTTGAGTTATTTCAAATGCACCAGCAACACTAATGCTGAGGGTCCACACAAACCAAAGCAGTAAGTATACATTCCTCTAGTACTTACACCAACATAAACTTTATCCTATATTCAGTATTAATTATAAAATATTTAGTTATAAACTGTTCTTCTATATGTATTCAAGCTTACATATAAATTTACTATTCTATCAGAGCAGTATGTAATCCTAAAAGAACATCCGAGCTGTGCAAGAAATCAGAGCTTGTGTTTTCAAACCTTATGAGTTGGCATATAATATTAAAATGCTGTATTTATTATACATGACAAGAGATAATAAGATGTCATTAATATATAATCAGTATCCTATATTAGGAAAGCAACAAAGATGCAGTCTCTGACTTTACACCAACTATATCATTCCAGTGTACTACGCTGCAAAATTTGCATGAATTTTCTGAATAGTTCAAAAGGGACAAAATCAATGTGTCTTGAATATTTTTGTAGATCTGATCATAATGTTGCCAGTCTTTTCTGAGAGCCTAAATAGTACTTTCTAACTGAACTCACAGAGATGCATGAATATATCTCAAAGCTGTCTTTGCTTTTAACAGAAGGATGTTTTTGCTAAAAGGAAAATAGAACACCTGCAGCCTAGGAGGTCCGTAAGCCAAAAGGTGAATTCAGAGCTACATATAATGAATATGAATCAGTCTTATGGAAGCCTGCTGCATGCAACTTCTGAGCCTGAGAATGGCAGTACTGTGAATGATTTAGGACACCCTCTTTCCTCACGGCTTGCTCCTTGAGTAGATTTCTCAATGTTTTCTTTCATTAACCTTTAATTAAGGTTTTAAGAATCTATAGCTCATTGGTGTGGCTCCAGATTCCAATAGCAGGTAAATATTAATATTATTCATCATTGTCATTCAAACCCAATATTCTTTCCTACCTCCGTTGTATGTTCATATCAAAAAAACATCCAATTGAAAGTGTTATATTTAATTAGCAAATAAGTTTGCCTGTGGTAGTTCAAGCTATTTATCAAGTCTACTGTATTGAAAAGCTGCTGGAAAGGGAGATGGTGCTTGAAATAGGACCACTAACAAAAAATGTGCAATGGGCTACAGTTGTCATTAATAATCATTCTTACGATTGTACATCAATACATCACACAATTATAAGCACAATTATAACCCTGTGACAGCTGTTAAAAGTAACGTCTCAGACTGTATAGCATCTTTATCTTGAAAGATTCCAAATATGTAGTAGATATAACAAACCATGGAATGGACTCTTGGAAACAAACAGCAGTGGAAAACACTGTTAATGAACAAACCAATCACTAACATGTCCTCTCTTTTTCTTGCACAAAAGTAAGTTTTTAGAGGAGAGAATCACTGGCTAGCTCAGAGGTGCACAGCTAATCTAGGAACTCTGCTTCTTTCAAGTGCTGCTACTTGCTCTACACAGCTCCACAGCATGCTGAGCATGGAGCAGTGCCTCAGAAAGGAGGAATGTTGGAAAATGTGCCACCTCTTTCCAGGCATACAGGTGATTTAAGGTCCTAGAATGACTTTTTCAGAGACACGACTGTAATTATTTGACCAATGGTTTTGAGTATACCGACTTCCTTGGATTTATCTCTCTCACACAGAGAAAAGACAAGGCATTCCTTAACGTTTCTTTGTCCCATATACATTCCCTAACATCAGGACAGAGCAGCACACATTGTTGAACAGAAAAAAAAGAAGGAAATGTAAGAAATGACAAGGGCATCACTCTTAAACAGCTTTTCTCTAATGAAGTTTTAGGCTTTTTCAAACTAGCATGGCTGATTTTGTTATTTTCATCTTGTGGCTTGGCTTTCTTTGGACAAGGAGCACATACTTTGCTGAAAACAAATCAAATGCACTCAGAGTCTTAAAACATACTTCAATAACAGCTATCTGAATAACTTCCCTTTGACATGTCAGATATCCACCAAAAAGCCTTGGACCAACAGTTATTATCCAAAGAGCAAATAAGAAAGGGATGCACAAGCTTAGTATACTGGCTTGTTTTTAATCTGGATTGATTTTGGTAAATACATTACCTGTACTGATGACAGCAGTGTCCTATATTGTAAATTCAAAGCATTTCACAAATGTCAATTAATTAAAGCATTGAGATAGCTGAGTGATAGCAGAGTTTTCAATTTCAAAGAGATGGGGAATCACAGAAAAGTTTTACAGTGAAAAGAAAGCGCTCAAGTACCTTGCTGCAACCTTAAGGTAGTTTAACTCTTTTTGTTCTTACAAGAATTCTTACCCCTTCCTTCATACTGCAGTTCTCCTGACCCTACTCATGAGATATTAGGAGTGAAAGAAAACTTGCAGATCTCTCAAACAGCCTTAGAAAAACCCTGTTGCTAGCACAAGATGTGGATGAAGAGATGGCAGCTGGGCAAACTATTCTGACAATTATTCAACTTAAAAATAAGCCCTGGCTATGGCTACAATGTCAAAACAAATGTTAGTCCAGTGGCAACCCATACATTTTGTGTGCTGACCAAGAAAGTATAAAATAACTCCTGTCATACCAAAGCCACTGTTGAACCCAAACTTTATATGATGACAGAAAAATTGAGAACCTCCAATAATAGTAGCAGACTTAAAGCTTACTCATCTGCTCTGTTACAATATGAACAGAAATATCTGGATGTGGGGTTTTCTGCATTGGAAGCATCTGTTGGGGCTCCAAAAAGAGTAACTGCCTTATTTCACATTATGTACAGAATTTGGGAGGAAGGAAGCTGAAAATGCACCACATGCTACAATGCCTTTTCTGTTTTTCTTTCTTTGGAGGGGAGACAGAAAGAAGCATCTTCCTTCAGACAGCGACTGCAACAGCAGCTCTCCTAGAAGTCTAACACTGGTTCAAGGGAGAAGGGAAATATGAGAGAGAACATTGCAAAGCATCTCCATACCTATGGTAAAGAATCCCATGGCATTTTCTGTCACTGTACCAAACTTCTGTACCTATTGCTTAAGATTCTGAGGGAGAAAACTATATAAATAAAAATAAAATAAAATAAAGCTATATAAATAAAAAGCTGCACTAAGAAAAGGAATCTTCAACTTATGCTGAAAATGTCTGAGATGCTACAAAGCTACAGAAAAATAAAAAAAGACACAAAAAGGGGTATGGAGGGTGTAAGAAGTCTCTCATAAATCAAAGGTCTTCCTTTTCTGCATAGACAAGTTTAATGAATTTTTCCCTACAGGTTTTTAAAACTAATGAGTCAGCCTATTAAGATCAAAGAAGGGAAAGAAGGTTCTGTGTGTCTTAGTTTATCTGCTCTATATGCAATTAGTAATCCAGTGTGGAAAATAAAATCTTCACATAACCTACCTGAGACACACACCAGTTATTAGGCAACACTGGTTTTTTACTTTCGAATAATGACTTCAGCAGAAATGTTCTGAATAACTGAATAAATGGAATTTTAACTTATTCCTGAAAGCACTGTCTTGCATAGGTATGGAAAAAGATTAAAAAGCACATTAACATCTGGATTCCCTAAAACTTCTCTTTTCATGAAAATTTGAACGGCCCTTAGTAGAGTCTATCCACTGAACAGTCAAACAGTTCCAGTATCTGCTTTTACTGTTATTTGTGGAAATAGATGCCTGGGGACAGTTCCTGTCGAGAGAAATAAACCTCACCAGCCAGATAAAAGTGGGCAAGCAGGAAGCACATTAAAACCAGCATCCTGCGCTGTGAAAGGAAAATGATAAGAGCTGATCCTGGCTTTCTATGGCAGATGAAAGACGCCTGTAACCGAGTATTTGGTTAATAACCGCTTATCTCATCTCCAGAGAACCTGTTTGGACAGTATGATTGGGTTTGGGTTTTTTTCCTTGCTTCATAGCAGTGCTATTTTGTGTTATAAAAGGGGGAAAAATACAGCCTTGAAAAAAAAAAAAAAAAAACCCAAGAGTTTTCTACATTGGCAGAGACAGGGCTTGGGCTGCTCTCAAGATGGAAATTTGCATTATTGCCTTTAAATAGTGGTTTCATTTCTAAGGGCTTGCATATATGAAACTTACTGTTCTTTCAGGCAAACTCACCCAACTTGGATGTGTACTTGCTGGCTGAAGCTTAGTTGGCTGCTGGAACACTGCTCTGAAAATCTAGTGATGCTGAGCCACAAACCTATGTTTGACAATGGAGGCTGGTATCCAGTGATATCTGAGTAGCCAACAGTGTTTAAATGGGACAAAAATTTTATACCACTCTTCACATGGCCAAAGAACTACCTATCTCCCTGCCAGTTCTGCAGCTATTTTTAACCTGGCACCTTTTGAATACAAAGTCATAGAAATGAAATGTGGACCACTGCCTTTGCATGCCACTGCCAATTTTTATCAGAATACTTAACATCTGTTTTAATTTGAGCTACTGAGAGTCTGTACCCAGAGCCAGGGCAGAGTCCCCGCCTTGACCCTGCATTGTGGGAGCTGTATCCACAGCCTGCTTCAACACAGCAGGATGCTGTCGGTGGAGTTTATTCTCAAGTTTCTGAATAATTGGGTTCATAGAACCACTGAAAACTTCCTGGAATAACTATCTTATTTTATAGTGCATAGTATATCTAAGAAATAGGCTGTTAGGAATGCAGTTTATGTATTTAACATTGTAAACTAAAGTGCGTTTGCAGCACTGTGAACAGTAATGTGAAGTATTTTAAGACCATGTCAGGCTTAAGTTTGCCTGAATTTTCCACTTGGCCATTTGAAAAAAGCTTCTAGTTTCTAGGCAATGAATGGTGAAGTCAGACTATCCACAGCAACCTTCTCTATTGCTGCAATGAACTAGAGGTACATAATATATGACTAGTCAGGGTGTCTGGCTTTTAAACTGGTACCAGCATGAATTATTCTTGTCCCTTTGGAGGGACAGATAACATCATAGCTGAGATTTGTAAATCTATCCCCTTCTCATCCCTCACTGCAATTTGTGCTGCTCTGATTTTGTGTCTAGACCCTTCTGAGCACACAGTCCAGCTTGTTGAGCATTAGTCAGCTAATGTCATCCTTGGCTCTGTTGACTGCATTTTATCTTGAAATGCATGTGAAAAAGTAGACAGCGCAGCTAGCCCATGCTTATCAAGGCTGACATAACAAGAGGAAATTCTGTTGAAGGAAGGCATGGAAATTTGGCATGCAGATGACAGACAAAAGACATATTACTTTTCCAGGGCTGTGTGGCCAGTGATGTCTCTCTTTTTCTGACAGATTCCCATTTGTTGTTTTGCTTGTTGGCCTTTTGACAAGTAATTTGCTGCTTCACGTTGGTCATTCTCAGGCCTTCTTTTGACAGGCACATGAGAAGAAGGGTGCAGAATATTTTTCTTAGCATTTCTAAACTCCTAAGCACCTCCAAAGGAGAAAAGAGTAATGAGAACTCAGCTTCTGCTTTTTAATTCTGAAAGCAGTGCTTGAATATCACAAGGAGGAAAAACATCTGACTTCTTGTTTCATTTCACACACTCACATACATGCACGCAGACTCGCACACAGAAGCATATAGAAGCAAGACAGATATGCCTGCAGGGTTCAGGCTGAATTGAAGAACAAAATGTTTTAATGAATATTTTGATCAATCTTGCCAAATTGATTTAGAGTGTGACTACAGTCTGGGAATTTTTCTCATTAGTACTGAACTTCATGATAGAGGAACATGGAGTGGTGAGCTCATTAGTATCAGCCCGCCTATGTCTGAAGGCGTACATGATGACAGGATGACACAAGTGACAAGAGAAAGGGGCTGTGGTGCAGCATGTTAAAAATACCCCGTGCAGTGCTGCTCTGAAATACTAATTTTACTAACATAGTTCTTATGAGCAGTTACACTGAATTAATAGAAGAATGAGGTGATTTTAAAGTATTTCCCTAAAAGGAAATATGCCAGATCCTTCAGCCAAGAGTGAAGCAAACATTTTAGCATCTGCCTTGCATTAACAACTCGCTTCAAAAAAGCAGCAGATACATTACACCGGAAATCATAGTTGTTTCCCTTTATTGAGCATAAGGATACACAAGATACCTGGATAAGCATTACCTGCAATAAATCCATGTTCTTAGCAAAACATTGTTACAAAGAAACAAATGAATACAAATAAAAGCAAGAGTAAGAGCACAGATGAAACACACAGACCTGTGATGCCATGATGGGCTGCCAGTCTACCTTGCCTCCTCTTCCTGACTGTAGCCAAAGCATGACTGTAACTCCAAGGAGCCCTAGAGTGCCTGCCACAGATTAACCTGCCAGATGAAAACATTTCCTCCTAACCCTCGTGAGTTAATGGTTGCCTTATGGCCTAAAGTGTTGCACTTTATATCCTCTATAAAAGCACTTTATGCTCTCTAACGTAATATGGTAACTTCTGATTATACATAAAAATGTCCACTCTTCCTAAATCCTGATATGCTCTTGGCCTCAATGCTGCTCTATGATAACAAGTCCCACAGGTTAATTATATACTTTATAAAAATGTCTTAGTACATTTTAAGTCTGCTGCTTTTTAAAACTTCTGAATATCCTTTTCTTCTGTTATAGGAAAATTTCTGTAGAACCATAGCTCTACAATAGCAGTTCATACATTTATCTCAGCTTTGTCCTTTTTTGGTATGATTGAAATAGCCCCAAACTCATCATAGCTTTAATATATTTAAAGCCAGTTTCTTAATTGCACTGCCACTGTCCTGTCTTTGAAACAGGTAGATCAGAAATGAGCAAGTCATCCCAAGAAGACCTCTTCATTATAATCGTTTTCATCACAGACATTTTCTGGTTTGTTCTTCATTTACTATATCCTAACATTTTTATTTTTTTCTTTGCCTTCTCTTACATTGACTCAATTACTTGCAGCAATACTCAGGATTTGGGGGAATTTTTTTTTTTCCCTAGGTAGTTATTTTGAATTTAGAATTCCAGGTGTGTCTTTATAAAAGGTATGGAAAAGTGATTTGACCAAGGTTAATAAAGCATATTGTAAGCATCTGATCATTGTGCTACAGGTCTGGGAGATCTGGTTGTTACTTCTGGCATTTCAGTTTGCACATCGATAACTGAAAAGCTATATTTCCTCTTTCTTTCTGTGATCCTGTTCATCTGGTAGGGAACAAAGTTTCCTCCTAAATGCTTTGTTGTGCTTTTGGTGTAATTCTATGGAAAGCTACAGAATTACAGTGAGAAGTATATTTGTGCCACAAGAACAGTATTTTTAAACACAGCTGCAGTGTCTTACAGGCTTTGCATTTTCTTCTCATCCTCCTCTATTTCTGCAGCCAGAGCCAATGATATAGTGATGAATCTCAGACAAAGAGCCAGGCAGAGGGAAGTAATACCTGGAGGTATTATGTTAGAGGAAGCTGCCTGTTTGGGATGGCAGCTGTAGATCTCAGTTGTCTCTGAAGAGAGATCAGGAAATAAGCTTTTGTATTTTCCAATCAGCTGCAACTGAAAGGAGGCTTTTGGTCAAATTCAACTAAATTATTTGGTGGACAGTGATTTCATACCTGAATGAAATGTTTCCTGCTGCTCCTAAAGGAATTTTTTTATATCCTTAATAGTTAAAATATTGCTATTGAGTGCTCCTTGAATATTATTCTGACTATTATTCTTTTTTTTTTTATCACAATTTATTGTTTTCTCACAGTACAGTAACATTTTACAGTTTCCTTCTAAGACCACAATTTCCAGTGGCTGTAATTCCTGGCAACTATAAGGATTAGTATTTTACAACACAACCTGAACTACTGATATTAAGGATTATATTAAAAGTAAATGACCTAAAACTAAATGGTCAAAGCTCCAAAATCACACAGAGGGCAGCACAAATAAGCTGAAAGTAAATATTTTAAATGGAAAAACAGAGAGTAGTGAAAAATGCTCCATAAAAGGATGCTATAGAAAACTTTGCTTTGTTTAGGTATCTGGAACTACTACGTTTTCTGAGGTAAAGTAAATGGATTTGAGAAAAGCAAAATGTTCGGTTATCTCTGTTATGTGACCCTTGCCCAGCCAACTCCACCTCAGCTTGCCCCTTCCAGAAAAGAAGAATGTTTTGCTTTGTGATAAGAAACAAATAAGCATTCAAATAAATATTCAGTAGACAAGGTCCTGGGTCTTATACCAAGTCAATCACACAGCCTGCTCTACAAGCCTGGCTCGCCAAAGCATAAGGATTTTACATGTCAGCATCTCATGGCATAGACAAGATTCAAAGATTTGTTAAGCTATCAAGACGCTTTTTTTTTTCCCCAAAAGTTGCTTCTGATAAGGTTATGAATTTTGATGAAGGAGAAGATGCTCACCTAGCGTAAATGACATTAGCTCTACTGTACAAGGTCTAAGATGTACCAATGTTTTCTTCAACTGCCACACTTCACAAAACATAAATGTGGTCTGAGCAAAGGGCATGAAAATTAGCCCTTACAGTCCTGAAGGTTACTCAAAGCAATCTAAAAAGATACCAGGCCACTGGAATAAATAATACATTTCAATGTATTTGTTTATTCATCTATGTTTGAGTTACTTTATGGTCTTAACCTTCCATTTACCCACTACAAATCATTGATACTATAATTTTTATGCCACTTAGCTGAAAACACCGATATTTAACTGCGTATTAGTCAGAATACTATATGCTATCCAAGCATTTTCTAATATGAGGCCACTTTATCACTCATCTTTCCCTTTAAGACCTAAAAGGAAGGATTTATTTGAAAATCTTAGTTATTAATTTTGCAGTTGTGAATTTTGCCCACTCTTTATAGTTTGAGACACAGTGTATTACAATAGTGACAGCATAGGTTTGAAAAACCTTCCTAAATTTCTTAGGAATATTATCTTAACACACAGCATGTGCTATGCACTTCCACCAAGTCAAGACCTGACAAAAGTCAGGATAAATCCATATATTTTGTTGTGGCTCTGTTGCTGTAGTGTTTCACTACTCACATTATCATAATAGTCTTTTAGCAGGTTTTGGTGCAACACCATTTCTAGTTCTCTGTGACAGATGGCTACTTCCCCCCCCCCCCC
>NDXB01000407.1:0-16249 GCA_002631895.1 Agapornis roseicollis | reverse complement strand
GGGGCAGATGGCGTCTTCCCCCCCCCCCCCATAGACAGTTATTGTGTGTGTGTTATTAACTTTGCATTAGACCTGTTTTAAGAGCACCATAAAAACTTATGTGCTACAGTTTTCAATAGTAAAATATTTATGCATGCTAGAATTATTTATGCACTCTTAATTGAAGTGAAACAATTTGCAATTTTATTTTCATAGTCAAATTGATGATTATCTTGTAAACAACTGAATTATCTGCAGTTATACCTTAAACATAACTGTATATACTTTTAATGATCAAAGATTTTTTTTCATCTAATTTTATTCCCTGTGATTTTAGATGCTTTCAAATACAACCAGGTACAAGAGAAAGCACCAGTAATTAGCTTTGAGTCAGAATCCAAATCATTAGCTTTGATTTATAGCTAAAACTATCTGGGTTTAACAATGTGAATCTCTGTTTAATAGGATATTTCTTTTCTACAAGAAGGTATAACAGATGAAATTTTGGCTATGTACTGCATAATGTGAAGATATCAGAACAATTTCAGGCATACTGCATAATCTTTCGTTTGTCAACAAACTAGGTGGTGTGTTTACTCAGTACAGCTGTATAATCAAGTACAAATACAGGCTGAGCAGAGAATGCATTGAGAGAAGTGCTGAGGAGAAAGACTTAAGGATGCTAGTTGAAAAGAAGCTCAACATGACCTGGAAATGTGTACTTGCAGCCCAGAAAGCAAACTGTGTGCTGGGCTGCACCAAAACAAGTGTGTCCAGCAGCTCAAGGGAAGTGATTCTCCTCTATTCTGCTCTTGTGAAACTCCATTTGGAGTAATGAGTTCAGCTCTAGGGTCCCCAACACAAACCACACATGGATGTGTTGGAAAGGAAGGCTACAAAGTTGTTCAGAGGGCTGAAGAGCCTCTCCTATGAAGACAAGCTGAGAAGACTTGGTTTGTTCAGCCTGGAGACAGCTCAGGGTAGACCTTATAGCAGCTTTCCATTACCTTAAGGGAGCCTACAGATCGGAAGGGACTTAGGGACTCTATCAGTGAGTGTAATGATAGGATGAGAGTTCAGATTTTAAACTGAAAGAGGGTAGATTTAGATTAGATATTAGCTAGGGAGGCATTCATTACTGTAAGGATGATGAGACACTGGCACAGGTTGACCAGAGAAGCTGTGGCTTCCCCATCCCTGTAGCATTCAGGTTGGACTGGGCTTTGAACAAACTGGTCTGTGGAAGGTGTCCCTGCCTATGGAAAGGGGTTGGAATTGGGTGAGCTTTAAGGTCCCTTCCAACCCAAGCCATTCTATGATTTAATCAGGGTAAAAGACATAGCTTGAAAGAGTCCAATTATTTTAGTTGATGTGGAAAGACATGGAGATAAATTATAAGTGTCGCGGTTTAAACCCAACCAACCACGCAGCTTGTTCACTCACTCAACCCCCCTTCTTGCCCTCCCCTGCTTCCAGAGAGATGGGGGGAGAATCAAAAGAATGCAAATTCCACAGGCTGAGATAAGAACAGTTTAGTAACTAAGGTATAACACAAATCACTGCTGCTACCACCAGTAATAATAATGATAAAGGAAAAGAATACAGCATCCCATCAACCACAACAGATAACTCACGACACCCCACCGAGTGCTGACCAACCACCTCTTCCAACCACCCCGAGAGAGCTAGGCCTTCCGGATCACCCCCCATTACATCCTGGGCATGACGTGCTATTGTATGGAATACCTCCCTGGTCAGCTTGGTCCCGCCAGCACAGTCCTGTCCCTCCTTCCTCCCGGCTTCCCCTCCTCCCTGGCAGAGCATGAGGCTCACAAAGTCCTTGGTCAAGGCAAACATTGCTCAGCAACAACCAAAAACATCGGCCTTATCAGCCTTGTTCCCGGGATAAGTCAAAACACCAGCTACTAAAGAGAAGAAAAACTGACTGCAACTGCTGAACCCAGGACAATAAGAAAAATTTGATTTTCAAATTTATGTCTGGTTTAGAACTAAGAATTCAGATTTTGAACTTTGAGATTTCTCCTTTTAGAGCTGCAATGACTTTTTCTGAAAGGACACATCTAATAAAGAAGAAATGTTTTAACCTATGCAAACACTTAACTTTTGAAAGACTTGGGTTTGAAGCACTTTTAGTGTTTTTGTTGTACAAGGTAAATGCCAAGCAGCTAGATCAGCAACCATGCAATCTTTTCATCCTTCTTTCTGCACCGTTGAACAATTCTTGTCAGGAGTGGATCTATGTTCATTTGACATTCACGCTAAAATGAAAGTACTTTTGATTGCTGACATTCCTCCCTCCACCCCTCCAAGCTGTCTGAAATTGTCAGAAACAAAACAGAAAATAGAGTCTTTGGGCTTCAGGTTGCAAACAACCATTATCTCACAGTGGGGTTTCTGTGTGCAATCTACATCTACTGAGGATTGGGACATACTGGAGCCTCTGTAGGATAGTCATTCAAAATATATTGAGCTGTCAGTTCACAGATTTTAGCCTAGATGTCTTAATACTGTATCAAGGTGGGCCACTTTCTTGCTTTTTATAGGAGCAAAGTCTTAGTCTCATAGCCCATAATTCAAAAGATTTCTCAAGTGTGACTGCTTCTGGCTTGAGCATCAACATGTAAAAGCTGAACAAGGAGAGTATTTCCACACAGAAGGAAGCAGCAATTTGCTTGCTGCCAGTGTGTTGCTACCCCTTCACGCTATAATGCTCAGGTGGCTTTGACGTGGCTCTGCCACACTGACTGAATGATTCACATGCAGGTATCTCCAAACTTGTGAGCCAGGTACAGTCTTGTAAGGACATTTGTGTCAGTTTTGTTTATATTCTTATACCCTAAATGAATATGTATTGTTTTAGTGTCTTGACAGCTTAGAAAATGCAGACTACAAAAGACATGCAAACATGCTCAAGACCTTGGAGACTTCCTCCTGAGTGCAAATATTTGCTGTTTCCTCCTTCTTTCACAATGACCACAGTGGGCGAAATCCTCTGCTATTATGTAGCTCTATCTGTTGTCATTATCAGAGGACACAAACAGATTTCTTGGTCTTTTCCACACTGTCATAATATGACAGGAGAAGCTCTAGGAATTTCTTGTTGGACATTGCCGGAAAGCTGGGGAAGGCACTGGTTTCACATTTTATGGTTCATAGTATAGGCTGTTGCTTAGGTCACACAGCTTAATGTTTTAGTAGTCTTTTCCTCCAATAAAATATTTTATTTTGAAAGCTCTGCACTCAGAAATATAAACCATTAGCAGAAATATACAGGAGTCTCCCCTAAAGAGCCTATGCAACTGAGTGAAAGATAGTAGGTAAGGGATATTTTCAGTTCTCTTTGACACATTTTCACCCAATTTCTCTGATTTATCATTTGTTAATGAGAAGACTGGGCCTGATACTGTGTTATGGCCACATAGAGCACTGGTTTAGTTGTGAGTAAGGCTTATACAGTACAAATAATGCAGTTGGAAAAAAAAGAGACAAGCTTTTAGATACAATATTTTAGACTGTCTTTTTGCTATAGCTCTATCCCTAATCAATACTATTTCTTGAAGGACTTCTCCCATCTATGTAATTTCTTTACATAGATAAGCTCCACAAAAGTTCTCACACACATGGAGGACTATTTCCACAATGCCTATGACAGAGGCTGGCTGCAGAAATATCTTAAAGCCACTTGTGCACCTTGGGTAGTTTTGCAGCTGTCCAATGTTTACTTGTTACAAAGACTGATGGAAAAGAGAGCACTTCTGTTCAAGTTGCCAAGTGACATGCGGATTCCTTAGAGAACTACTTAAAATAAGTTCCACTTTAGGTGCCTCCACATGAAAGTGGTTATTATAAAAACGCATCATCAACATTGCACATATTATCCACTCACAGAAAGACTAACTCCTACAATTGTTAGATTTTCCCTGCATGCAGACAGCAGTGACATGGCATTGCACACTATTTGAGGCATGAGAAGCATCAGTCACTGTCTTTTAGAGGGATACAAGCATAATAATCTACATAGAGGCTTCAGTTTGTGCTTTGCTTCTCATGGGAGACAGGAAGTATACATAAGGCAAAAATGAGCAGATGGAGGGGCCTATTATTTGGTTAAAACCTCTCTAACATCAGATCCCCGGCTGGCAAATATGAGTATTACTTCATGAAGATGACTTCTCAAACTAAGGTGAAAGAAGCAGACAGGTGTGTGGGGTTAATACTCCAGTATCTTTAATAGAAATGCAATCTCAGATCCTGCGATGGCCTCAATTATTAGGTGAGATGTTCCCCTAATTGCTAGGAAAGGTCTACATGGAAGTAATTAAACATTAAACACAATCTGTTCAGACCTTAGCAGGGGTGAGCATAAATCCCATAAAATGACTGTTTGCCCTGTGAATGACTAATGCTCCTGTACAAAAGTGTTCCCTGTCTTTACCTTTCCCTGGCCACTCTTACATACTCTTTTCTATAGTTCTTTGGCTGCCTTCAGTCAAGTGATTCAGGCTGTGATAAAACCTGGTGAAAATGCACCCATCAATGACCATGGCAAAGAGATCTCAGGGCAGGACACCTACCTGGGCACTGTACTGAGAAAGCCTGAGAGGACACAGCCACTAAACAGCTGTCTCTGCAAGAAGTTTAAAATGCTTAATTTTCATTTCTTTCACATTAGTGTTGCATTTAAAGTTACTCAAGCTTGCAATATCTTTTACTGAAAAGCTAAATAAGTGTATAAAAGCATCCCAAGAAATTATATATTTCTCTCTATAGCTTGTCATATGAGTTTGTGTTCCCCAATTGTAAGTCTATCTAAATGCAATTTATTCACTGTTTACAATAAAGCTTATTGTAACCATTATTTTCTTTCATTTATGTAAGACTCTTCAACATAACGTCTGTATACCTGCTTCCTGATAGTTTCATCTACCGATCTTTGTGTTTTTTATATGGTACCATTGTACGACAAACACAAAAGGTTTGTTGATGATTACATATATAATACCTGTAAATCAACTCTTCTGTTGTAAAGAGGTTCTATAGCAAAATGTGTTTTGAACTCTTTTTTCAGGCAGTAATTTTCATCTTGGTATCTGACAAGGTATTTAAATTCCATTGTATTGACTATTTACTTTTATCTCTTTTTTTAATTGGTTACCCTCTAAAAGAAAAACACTGCTTTTTTCTAAAGAGACACATTCTAACACACTTTTTTAGTGTTAATTAGTAACTGAACAACACAGGTCAGGTGAGGGGCAGAAACACATTTTACAGAAAGATACTTTTCTCTCTATCCAGAGTGAAACCAGACATCTGAGGGCATACCTTTTTGCCATGCAAAAACTCAAAAGCTGAAGAAGCGTAAGAAATACAGGAAAATCCAATACAAGTGATTTAGAACAAGCCAAAATTCATTTTGTTTTCTTTAAAAATAATTCTGTTTCAAGTAAGGACAAGCAATATAGGTGCTTTTAAAGCCCAGACAAGAAGTTTTGGTAAGACAGCTATGAGAATTGCTTTGAAGGCTGCATTCAGGGTGTAACGGGGCAAGATGCAAGACAGAGATTAGGGCTGACCTAGGACACATGTGAGGCCATGGGGACAATGACAGAAGGGCTTACTGGGAAGGAGCACAGATAGACACAGTCTTGAGGTAAGCATGACTATCAGGAAGGCTAGAGGGGGGAAAATAAAACTCATTGCTACCAGAAACGTAATGTGACTGGAGAGAAGACAAATTGTTCCAGATTCCCAGAAATTCTGACTACAGTGGCCTGAGGGTAAAACCCTCATGACCTGTGTCCCAGCTGGGACAGAGTCTGCTTTGAATGTCAGGTATGAGATACTGTTTGGTGTGCCTGAGTTAACTGCTGAATGGAGGAATAGGGATTTCAGTAGCTACTCCTTACATTGGAAGACACTGAAATATACAACTTGATTTCTCTTTATGTGTTGTGAGTAGTGTGATGTGCTGCTCTGTGTGAAGTATGTGAATTAATTACATTCCTCCTGCTTAATTTTGAGATTTTGCAATGTTTCACCTCTATCTTTCAGAATATTTAATTATGCCTATCAGTTAATAAAGAGGACTATTTAGGGTTACTGGATGTGTTATTATATTATTAGTTATGTTTCTGACAATATGAGAAGTTTTGTAAGCTCGATGAGTCAAATGACAGGAAACAGTGCATAAGGGGAAAAACATCAGTTTCTGCTTCAATATATCTCATATTGCTGAACTAATTAGCCACTCTAACTGGAGAATTTAAGACAAACAACAAGCATCAGAGAAAAAACCTTGCAGTATGAGGAGGTTGTGATCACAAGCGTATTCTATGCAGTAGAAAGCTTTTATTTATACACCAAAAATAAGATGAAGGTTTAAATGTGAAAGAAATAGTAATTAATCTATGACCAGATAGGTTCAGCCACTGCAAAATACACTATCACTTTTCATGATATCTATGGCTGATTGCTTATGATGACTGAAATACAGGGATCTCTTTAAACAAGAGTGGAATTAAATTATGCATATTCACAGGGACTGTTTAATAACAGATATAAGCTGCCATTTGAGAAGCCCTGGGCAAGCCAGGACACCCATACTATGCTGTGGCAATAGGCTGAGGCTTGATGAAGATCCCAAACAGCTCTAGGCGCAACACCAAATTCTGGATTCCCAGTATACACTGACTGCTAATAGATGGATAGCACCTTTGTAATTTAAACGATAAAACAACAAATAAAAATGTGATTTTTATCTTTGTGGATTCTTCAACTCAGAATTACAAATCTCATGTCATTTCCAATTTTATAGATTCTACTTCTACTACAGCCAGTGATGTTATATCACTACATAAAGATGTCTTTTACAATTGTACTTTATAAGGGAACTGAGCGTTGGTGCTAATGTGCAGAGCCCCTTGACAATTATAGAGACATTTTCCTTTGGAATATTAAAATACTCGTTTGCACACGTGCATATTCCTGGAAGCTTTTCCCCAAGAACTTTTAAATTAATGCTCTATTTTGTCCTCCAAGCATGGGATTTTGTAATGTCCTGTTGTATGCAGTAAGTATGAAGGCACATAAATAAAAAAGTAAATCTTCATCCTGTAAACAAGTGTCCTGTGTGTGATATGCTAGGATTTGAGCCAGTCTACACTGAGGCAGAAACCTATCAGAAGGTGGAGCAGAATAGATTCTGCAGGGTGGAGTAATTTCCACCAGTTCTACTGCTGCATCTTTTTAATAGTACACCTCTTATATAAGCACATCACCCAATAAATCCTTCATATTAAGAAGCATTATTTCATTCCATAAACAATCCAGGACATTAAAGAATGGGACTGAGAGAAACATCACTGAAGATGCTTCTAAATTTGCTTTTATCCTATTGCTTCACCGTTTTGCATTTATAATGATTTCTATGATATTTTCTTCTATAGCATGTAAAATATAATAGTCCCAGTCTCCCTAATCCTATCTCACAGATTTAGATAAGCATTCTTTTACTCACTGAGCAGTTAAATAGGGTGTTAATTTTCTGCAGGCACTTCATAATGTATTGGCATTCAAATGATAAATTCACTATTCATAACAAGAGCGGATAAATATTACTAGATACTAGTTCCAACCAGGGGTTTACAGGACCTGTGATTCCATTTCAAATGACTCCATAGAACACTTTTGGAAAGTGGGTAAGAAAAAAGCCACATACAGAATTATAGGAACTCAAACTAGAGGTCACAACCAGACCATTCCACTACTAAACTAAAAGATGTACAGTTTATAACTGGGCTGCAATAATACCTGACAGCAAGGAATTCCACAGTTTAATCATGCTTCAGGGTGTAGGGAAAGTATTCTCTTCCTTTTAATTTGTAGCTTAATAATTTAGTAGATAACCTATGGTTCTGTTGTTGAGAAATAATTTTAAACCATTATTTTTGTTGAGTCATCAACTAATATACAGCAAAAATCAATACTCAGAATTGTCAATACTGAAGGTGCTTACCAGAGGTTTTTTGTGCTACCTGCAATGGTCCAAGCTCATCTATGTCCCTTTCTCCTTTGTACTTGCCATAATATTTGTAACAAATTGACCAGACTATCTCAGAAACTGCAGACAGAAAACACATAAACAGTAAAAATTCAAGGATAAGGCTTATCCCTCAATTATGAAGCAACCACACGTGGTGTTGGCGTTACAGCCTTTTGAAAGGACCAGGCATGTTGTTACTGTACTGAAGTTTCTGTAACCAAGAAGCAGATACGAAATGAATGGCCAAGATGAAGGCATTGAAGTGCCTCAAGGGCCACTCTGAAGTAAAAGAGAAAAGCAAACTGTGAATAACCAAGAAATGAGATAAAAAATATCCAGGAATATTCATACACAGGCACACACACTGATATTTCTCAAGGTGGATCGGTCTGATAAAAATTATGACCTTTTTTCCTCTATGTATTTATTTTCCAGTACTAAAAATATTGCAAGTGCCTGAGGCGTAAGTCAAAGCAAACCTCCATTACCACTCCAGAGACTTGGCACTTTGCTCATTAGGCTCCTTAGGATCTAACTGAGTGACCTTGTTTGGTAGGAAGGCACAGATGGGGTTTGTCAGTAAATCTTGTTAATGTAACAAGTATTCCTACTGTTAGATGAGGTTTGCACCTCATATAAGCATTTCTATCCCAAGTAAACAACCACCATTCACTCCTACCAATGTCATCCCCCCTTATTTCATGCCGCCAGGTACTTCAGCATTTGTTTTTCCTGTGAACTGCAAAAAAAAAAGAAGATCTTGCTGTGACTGTAGGGGGATCTTTCTCTCAAAAGCAGTCGTGCATCTTGCTTCTAGAGAAAGTGATGTTTGCTTTTCAATTTGGAAGTGTTACCTGATAAACACAACAACTTTCTTCTGCTGTGAATTTTTCCCTGAGTTTAAAAAATACTTTTATGACAGGAATGGAGATTTTTGCTAGATTCATGCTCACCCAGTTGTACTGTATGATAAATATAACTAAGACATAAGTGAATAAATAAGGAGTGTATTTATGAAATAATTTTAAGTTGTTTAAAATTTTAGAATGCAGCCACTACTTTGTTTCTTTGAAGAAATAGAAAGCTGGTTTCAAAGTATGTTGAGCTCAAAGGCAATGCTGAAAAGGTGATACCCCATTGGCTAAAAGAGGAGGAATGAAACACTAACTGAATTAAGTAAAATTCAGTGTTGTGAAAAACTACTACAACCCTGAACACTAGGATAAATGTCATGCTCAATAAACAGTCATATTTTGTAAGCATTGTGCATAGCTAAATCAGAGCAGCAAAGCTAAGAGTGGTTGAATTAGGGACCCCCATTTTCATTTCTATCTTCAGGTTTGTTTACTAAGTTTCCCAATCCAAATGGGATTGTGAAGGCACAGTTTGACAGCAACAGCTTTGCATATTTTCAAAATTATATTCTATCCTGGTTTGCAGATGGAAGAATCAAGCTTGAAATCGGAAACAGAGATGAGTCTGCCTTCCTTTTTCCACAGGCTAGTTCAGGGCCCCAACCTGCAGAGTTTAGAGCCCATTAAGAGAAAGAATAGCGCTACTCGCCTCTACCTGTTCCTGCACAAAGGGCTAACTTCAGTGGCATCTCTGTAACACCACCTGATGGCTTAGAGTGCTTAAAAAGAGGACAGAAACAAACACACTGCTTTTAATTCTGCCTTTCCACCCCTTGCAAAAGCCAGCAAATTTCATCATTTGGAAGCCACCACTTCTCACAGACTAAGGGCTATGGTTTATAGTGTCAGCTTGTTTGGTTTTGAATATGTTAATTTACTTTCTTCCATTTATATTTCTGTGAAGTTCTTGTTGCTTCCACCTTTCAAACACTTTTTTATTACTTCAGACTTCTCTTTGCTACTTGCTACTGTAGGGATTACAAAAAGAAATTAAATTTAGGACACCAAAGCTCATCACAGTCAGAGGAATAAAACCTCCCTGCAAGCTTAATTAAAAGAGGAAGATGGCCTGATAACAGATAATATGTTGTTAACTAGGCACCAGGAACAGACCTGCAGAAAAGGACAGACTGTCATTATTAAATTCTTTAAGTTGCATGGAAACCGATGTCCAGATCTTGCTACCACAAGAATGGTAAGGGCTTCTCAGGATCTGATAGGAAAGAAATCAACACAGTACATTAAACAGATAAACGGGACAGAGGAAGCTATGCTAGTTTAGAAATATGCTGGAAGATTTTGTTTTGAAGCACAGATCTGGCAAACTGTTCTCAACATTGTTATTGGTAAGGCTTATCTTGATCTTGGCTTCAGATTTTTTAGACAAGGGAAATTATGGCCTAGTATGATCCATGACTCCAGAGATAAGTGTCACTTTCCTCTGTCTGTGGTAAGAGGTCAAACTGTCATGTAATTGCTGTTGTCATTTATCTTCCTGTGTAAAGGGGATTATTTCATTACTTCCTTGCTTTGTTTCTTTACTAGGGTTTTGACCTTGCAAAAGCTCACCCAACTGAAGCTGCTCCATAGAGTAACAAATTATTACACCTGATTTTAGACAATAAGAGTTTTGATTATTCCTTTGGTAAAGTGGTCCTCAATATACATGTGTAGATACTCTGGAAGACTGTCTCCTAACCAATGCTGTAGACTTAACAGAAAACATACTTTGTTAAGCATAAGTTCTGTAAATAAAAAAGTAATAAAAAAATCTTGTGGAAAGTATTCTAACTTGACCATTTCCTTCAGTGAGCTCTAATTAAGGCTTGCATAACATGTGAAGACCTTTCGGAGATGTAAGCTGTTATCTGTGGCAAATTTGTGAACTGTAGTAAAATGGAAATAATGCTCTTTTTCATAAATTAACTTTATTATTACTAAGATTGATAGGTCAGGATTATCAAGCCTTTCTTTTCACTTGTTCCTGTTCACTAAAGCTATTTTCTTATTACAGTGGTTTTGTATTGTAGTGATCAGTGTATTCCAGGTGTCCTGTCCTACCTTACTATTACTGTAGGTGCCTGCAATGATGAAATAGCAAGCGTTAACAATTCTTTTTTGTAATTCTTCGTTCTTATAGTTAATTGACAAAGCCACACAAGTAGAGGCTTAGATTGCTTCTGTATCACTGCGGACACACTTTTGGAAAGAATATTCTGTACCTAGGAAAATGCCATTCACTTCAAATGAGAGGTCTTCCAATGAAAGCCTGAGGCAGCTGGAGGAAGTGGAGCCTGAAATTCAGTTTGCCCTCATTTTATCAGAGCAAAGCTACCTTTTCCCACAGGTAATTCATAAGATATTTTCATTACTAGTTGATTTTAACCAATCTGTCCTAAACCTTCTGGGTTTTTTGATGAAGGGCTGTTTTTTATTGCATTCAAATGCAGTTTGTCATCATACAAATGCTCAATTTGTACTGTACTACTGCTGCATTTCTAGCTAAGTGTCTAAATTAAGAAATAAAAATATATCCAGTAATGATAAACTATTCTGACACTGAAAACTTTAATGAAAGGACTGTATTTTTCTTTCCATGTTCACCTGTATTTGACAAACACCTTAATAATTGGGATGTTGTTGCTGCAAACACCACAGCAAGTTCGCTATTGATTCCAATCACCTAAAATTTTCCTGGAGCAGTATTTTACTACACAAGGCTGGGTTTGCCACTAACAATATAAACTTACATACCATTGATTTGTTGAAATAACTGTGCTTCCTTGTATAAGTTGGGATTATGACTATTCTGTTTCACACCAGTATTTCGTGGCTCAAGAAATATCAAGGTGCTTTCAGATCATTAAAAATACTGCAGGTGAAATGGAAACACTTTTCATGGCTTCAATTCTTTAACAGTCATCGTTTTCCTTCTCACATGCCGCTATCCAAATAAGCTCTGAAAGTAAAGTCTATGTGTTGGGTTTTTTGGGGAAGTTTCTGATTTCATTTAAATACATGCAAATGCAATGTAACACCATGAAAGTGTATGGATAATTGCAAACTTTTCAGCTGAATTATTTTTCTACATGGGGAAAATATAATTTTGACCAAATCAAGCAGTCACACCTCCTTGTCAGTCTCTGCAGTGTGTAGGGGGTGTATATACATAAATACATAGGATGACATATTTCAGGTTTATTACCTCAGGAGGAGTGAGGATTATGTGCAATAGTCTTACAAAAGCACTTGATAATTAAACTCTATGACTCTCAAAGAGAACTAATACAGTTTTTCTAATAGTCTGGCATCATATGCAAAATAATCATACTGGGAATCTGGAGCTTAAAATTAATCGGCATCAGCTCCAATGCCATTGGTATGTGTCATGGCATGGATTATTGCTCCAATCAATAGAAAGCAATTTCCAATCAAGGAAAACAACATTGGTTTGTTCTGATCCATTTTCAGATAGTTTTTCTACAACCTCCCATAGATTTGCAGCTGCTCAATTACAGTCTAATTGCATGACCCTTCTAGAGCCATGCCCAAGGTGCCTAACTAGTGCACAGTGACATTCAGAATGAAGCATATATGGTGAAGTTTGCAGTCCACACAGGAAGGGAAAACATACCACATCGAAATAAAGATACAGGTATGACATATATTCTCGTTTACAAAAGCTCTAGAGTGTTTGTATAACTGTAAAATGCCCACACCCCACACTAGCTTATTGTAAGGCATATTGAAACACTCATTGAAAATTATATATCTCTTATTTACTGAAGAAAGAATAAAACAAAGGAAAACAACCAGGTGTGTTATCTTATATAGCATAGAGTTTGTATTCCTTAAGAATTTCCTTCTTAAAACTAAGCAAAAATCTTTTAGCAATGCTAGCCTACCATACAAGATCACAAGTCATTGGAGAGAATAGGAGGCACCTTCACCTTTCTAGATATTCCAGGTCTAGCCTTCAGCCTCTGCTTTTGAGCATTTTGTCTTTCCAGTAGTCATTTTTTTATTGCTAGAACCTCAAATTGTGTTGATGTGTGAAAGAATAAAAGCATTATAACAGCACATAGCAGCAGCTTATATCAGGTCAGTTCAGAAAAGAAAGATATTATTTCTCTTTCAGAGGAGAAAGGGGAAGATAGGTAGGCCAAAGTAATTTCTCAGGTTGAAATTTTCTATAAGATTGGAGGTTGCTGTCCTAATCTCATTATAATTGCGGTAGTGAACTTGGATGCCAGCACAGCTGCTTCAAGTCTTAGATGAAAAGTGTTCCGTGTTAGTGCATGAAAAAACAAATCATATTTTGGATGTATTAATCTCTAGCCAGATACATCAGTCACACAAATTTCTCTGCCCCTCAAAGAGATCACAAATTCTGCAATTAATTCTGATTACCCTTATGGTGAAAAACATTTGTTTACTGTGCTTTTGTTGAAGATGTTTAACCAGTCTCATTTTTTGCTATTAGAATTCCTGAAGTTTGGAATAAACTGATAAGAATACTGGGTGACCTAAAGCCATCATTAAGACGAAAGAACACTGCAGTGAACTCTACTCATAGGAAACTGTTCTGCCAGCCTTTTAAAGCAGCTGGAAACTATTCTGTGCAGACCTGCTGGGGATGACATTTTCTTTTGTTTTTTTTTTGCCACTGGTCTTTGCAACTACACAGGTATCAGTAAATCACAATTTTTCAATGAAAAATCAGTATAGCTTCGTCCCAAAGGCCCTCATTTTGCTCACTAAAAGAGAAACTTCAGCTATACAAAACCAACTCTTAATTAGGATTAAAAATAGTTAACATAGAGGGATTATAGGCTGGCTGTGTCACGTTAACAGTGAACATTAGCTCTTGCTCTTCCAATGTCATGGTCTCATGGGAAGACAATGGGCTCAAAAGAAGCAACCAAGAACTGACAATTCTAAACTAACTCATGTATACAAGTAGAACTTTTTTTTCTACCTTAAGTTTCACAAGCTTTTTTTTAAATAAAATAATAAGAATTAAAGAAAATCCTAAATAGATTTTAAGTGTATTTGACCTTTGACTTCTAAGACCTAAATGGAAGTTGGGAATGGACTTCTACAGCTTCACACCAGCAAGAGTCTAAGAGAGGATTCCAGAAGAGATGAGGTGGACTATGGGATTATTCCAGCATAACTGTGGGATGTCATCAGGAAAATAATTTCAGTAAGGCTAACACCAGAGTAAACTTTATCCATAAAATGGATATGATATATTGACGCAGTAATGAAACTGTAGCTGCTGTTTACAAAACCTTGGCTTTTTAACTCATATTGCAACAGGGCAAATGTACAGCATAAAATATTTGTAATTTAGGACAAAAATCCTTCAGGGTAACATAGAAAACTATTTTCATCTTAAATCACAATAAGCCAAATTCTAATAAAGAATCTGCCAAAAGTGCCCAATGTAAACCACGTAATGAAAGTAGTCTGTCAGCTAACAGTTAGTGTCTTGATTCCCATTTTATACATTCTTCTCCATGGCCCATAGACTGGCAGCAGTTGTTTTATCTTGCTCAGACCTTAAAACTTACTCTACTTATTTTGTTTTGTTATCATTTTGTTTTCTTCTCATCAGTTGAATCTAACTTTTGAGAGAAAACCATTTCTTTGTTAAACTCTCCTTGTTGTATTTCTGGAAATAAAGGGGGAATTTAATTCTTTTTTCATTTGTTCTGCATGTATTTTTGGAACAAATAACAGCTCAGTGTCATATACTTACTCTTCCTCATGGTACTAGTTTCTCACATAGTAAGAGGTGGACAAACAGGTTCAAATTCTCAGTACACTTTTTCTGAATGGTTTCCAGAACTCTTGATGAAAAGGAAAGCAACCTACCAAAACACAAGGGCATCATTTAAATTCTCTTTACACTTGTTTCATTTCAGAATGTTTTTTGCAACAAGAAACTATTGTGACAGTATTTGTTATCAACAGTGTTGAACTTACATGAAAGGCAGTTGTTTTTGCAAGAAAGAAATACCTTAATGAAGATTTTGATAAAATTCTAATTTTGGTGAAACATTGGTGTTGTTCTGAATTCAACTCAGATGTTATCAATTTTAACTTTGCATATGCACCAGAACTCAAAACAATCTTTAATTTTAGTTAATTTTAGTTTGAAGTGAAAAGTTTACCTAGTGATAATATTCTCCCCCCCGACACACATCCATTCCTCTAACCTAGAATATTCGATTAAGCATATGTATTAGAAGGGATAATAGATAATTTTTGCTTGATTTTAATTATCTTGGACTTTGATGCCAATGTCATTGATGACATGCCAGTGAGAGTTCTAAGTACAGGACAAGTCAAGAGTGTGACTGAGGACACCTCCATGATAGTCTCATGTTTAGTTTCCGAATAACTTTATTTTAATTACTTCTCTCACAGTTTTAATAAATACCATCATATGGATAATGTTTACTTGGGAATATGGTCAAGAGTCAATACATATTTTCCTTTAATGAGTAAAATTGTTTCTAAGATAAATGCACGAGTAATCTCAATACAAACTAATGCATTTTTTTTTTTCTGAAGTCATCTGCACAAAGGATATTAAGGGAAACTGTGGCAAAGCTACTACAATAGATTAAACAAATTCACATTGATATTATTTTTCCTTAGGGGCTAGTACTCTTTAATAACATTTAGTGAAATAGAAACTGGCCAAAAGTAGCAATTTTACAGCAGCTGACCTTTATACCTCATCATATGCTACTAAATGTACCTTGTCAAGGGAATACTTCTCTTTTCTGTCATACACAAATGTGTCATGGAATTGCAGGACTTCTACCCAGTTTGTTTCTTATGATGTTTCGAGTCAAGATAAACTATTCTATTTGGTTTTGGCAGGGTGTTGTGATATTGTTATGTCAAAAGGTTTGAAGAAAGTCCAAGTATATATAGAGATATTCAATATTTACATCCACAATACACTGTTTATGATGTGAATCTAAATATTTTTGCTGCTCATTTGAAAACACTATTAGAATAATTTCCTATTCACTTTTAAAAGCTTTTTAATGTATATTTTTTACTGCATCCATTTTATGGAATACCTAACAGCAATTATTGTAGCCTAAGTGTAAAAAAAAAATATTATATACAAATAACATGATCCCTTAAAGAGTTAATAAAATCATTCTACCATTCTATATCATCCTTTTCCAGACTAAGATAAGAGCAGTGCTGTCGTGGTTTAAACCCACGCAGCTCGTTCACTCACTCAACCCCCCTGGCTTGCCCTCCC
>NDXB01000405.1:0-43259 GCA_002631895.1 Agapornis roseicollis | reverse complement strand
TGAGACTGACTGGTCTGTAATTCCCCGGGTCATTAATTTTCCCCTTCTTGAAAATGGGGGTTATAGTCTGAGGATATTTTACTGTATATACTATGAGCAAGCTGAGGGAAAAGAAAATGTGGAATGCCCTTGGCTTTCTCCTAATCTCTGCTCTCTTACCCTGGTTTACTGGTTACAGCCATCAAAGCAGGGTGTACAACCCTTCTGACAAGGACACATCAGTGGACACATTCTTTGCAGGGCTACTTTCAGTGACAGTGACCAACATGCTTCTATTTAGGTCCCTGTCCTTCCAAAGCCTCCTGAGGTACAAGGAAACATGAACTAGAGGTAACATCAGGCTCCTTAGAACACTCATTACCACCTCTAACCAAGATGTCACATCCTGCATGCAGTGCAAGCACCCCCACATTCATCAAATACATACGTTGTCTCAGACCAGAGTTTTATAAGCACAGGCTTACAGTTTGCTTCCAGAGATGCCATCAAGATGAAAACACAATCTATAGGCCTTGGTAAGGTATCTAACATCATTTCTTTGTAGTTATGCAACAACACAGACAGAAAGCCCAGATAGAAGTATGGCATTACACACTTCAGTGTCCCACTGCTACAGCTGTTTCTGCATAGTTTGGACTTGAACCAGAGTCTTTTTATGAACCAGGATCCCATTTACCTCTGAAAAGATGAGCTCTTGTTTCTTTCCCCCTATATCTACAGTTAACAGTTTCAAAATAAAATTATCAAACCACTTTTCTTGGTTAAACACTCCATTCCTTTCATATGAACCACTGGCCTGACAACAGACTGTCCTTTTTGGTCCCTTATCTAGCTGTACATGGCCACACTAGTAACTGACTTTAACATACATTGACTCAAACTCTTTGGAGAAGAAATGTCACTTGTTTCTGCATTCTTGCAGTGTATTCCAGTGCATCTCACTCCATGATCTACCATGATGCAAATAACACAGCCTGGTGAAGCATGTACCATTAAGATTGGCACCAACAGCAAAAGACTCCATAAATTCTCATTTCCAATAACCACAGCTATTCATTATTTCAAATTCTGTTTAAGGGGCTTTTGGATCACAATCTCTATTCTTCTTCTATGACAACAATAGGACTGTTAAAAAGGAACACTATACTCATTGCTTAAACATAATGAAATGTTTTGTCCACCACACAAGGAGCTAGATCCTAAAGCCTTCCCTGTTTCCTCAGGCAAAACTCCAGCAAGACAATTCAAAATTACATTCAGTTCTTTACAGGCGTCCTGCTTAATATGCATGGTGTGGGGGAGGGAGGGTGCCACTATGGAGTAGCAGGAATGGTCATAGTTCAATAGTTATTTTCTAAAAATCATGTTTAGAAAATTTTACAGAATTCAGGAGATGCTAGTTTGTTGAAATACAACTGTTTGCTTGCAAATCCCAGTGACATAAAGGATGTGTGGAGGGGGAAAAATTAATTTGAACTCCTCTCTTGCTTGCAGTGTTCTATTTTTAGATACAGGATTTGTGTTAGATGTTCTACAACAAGCTTGATTATATTCTCTAGTGTTATATTAGTCTTATTATTCATATCATGTTCTTTATAGAATCCTTAATCCTAAATCCCACTGGACTAGTTGTGCATACTTAATCCTAAAAGATGGCTCTGCTCCCAAATAGTTTTGGATTGAAACACAAAAAAAAAGACAAGATTGATAAAGACAATGACACAAACACAACACAAGGTAATACTGGTCAGATGAATAGGAAAGAGTTCAACATACCAGAAGCCTGACCATTACCAAATTCTATGTTTTCACTGGTCAGACCACTGACCTAATTTCATTCTATTCACTTATGTCTACCAAGTAAATTCATCTCACTACCACCCCATTTTTCCAGTGAGCCTGGAGAAGACTGTCGGATAAAATGAGAGAAAATCGGAAGATATTAACATCAAATGTGACAAATTAACATCAAATGTGACAAAGGTCTAGAACAGCCTTTCCATGGAAACATCTAGGGAGAAATCTTACTGGTTCTCACATGGACAAAGATGGGTTTGTGTATGGTGTTATAAAATGGGTTGCCTGGTGGCAACAAGGATGCAGACCTGATAACCCAGGACTATTTATATATAGTGGGGTTTTAAATTTCAAGCCCAAATGAAAAATACATAGAGATATGCTTCAGGACACTAAGATGATATGAAGAAACTAAAGGTTATTAAAAACAGAATGTCTACACACAAAGAAAATGTTTTCACATAGAGCCAAAAAGTACTGGTTAATTTTATTAACAGTAATCACAATTTTATTGCAGATACGTGAGTTAAACTCCTATTTCTGCAAATAGACATACTTTAATTGGTTCTTTGAAAGATTCACAGCAAGAATAAGCTGTTATCTCCTTTTTCGTATTTCAAGACTAATATAAGCTGTCCAGAGCTCTGTACTGTTGTAGCCAGGCTACTCCTGGCCTAGATATTTCTTGCCATAATATCAGAAGAAATTGCTCCTATGCTTAAAGAGAGCACTCCAGTTAAATTGGCATATGCTGAACATATCCTAGCCTTATTTTGATTTTACTTTCCGATCAGAAGTTACTCTTTTACATGTAACATTTGCACAGCTTACAAAGTACAGAAGATTGGTGTTGCTTGATGTTCATAATGGATCCTGCTCTAAAACCAAGACCAAGACAGAGAACAGGGGTAGGATCACCACCCTTCTCTGACAGGCATCCTTTCAAGTGGAACTCAGATGTCTCTTCAGCACAACCATGGAAGTCACTTATTCCTGGTGACAAATCTCAAACCCCCAGAAGCATTTAGCAGATTACACAAATAAAATAACAAAATGGGCATACCCATCACCTCAGTCATCACTGGCATTTGTGAAACAACAAAGCAAACTTGTAGCCCTAACTCAACTCCTGTGTGGAGAAAAAAATCTGGCCTCTTATTTTTGCCAATGGTTCAAAGTGGTAGAAATCTCATTCTAATATTTAGCTGGGGAAGGATCTGCAGGTCTTCATACACAAAGAGCATCTGAATGTCGAGGGACTGTTGCATAGCTCACTCATTCCCATGTTCATTGTAGGCTGAGTTCCACAGGGCATGTACCCTGCTCCCTTTTTGTGCCAACCCAACCCGCTTTGGTTGTAGTAGATATCCAGGATAGAGTGAACCCTACATCACCATAAATCCTTGAGTTCATATTAGTTATCTGTCAGGTGCTGTGTTATGGTTAAGACAGAAATTTTGGGCTTTTATTACTCTGACTAGCTGATGCCCACGTCAGCTAAATATTTACAGAACAGATCTGGTAATCAAAAAATTATAAATCCCTCCTTCAGCTTAGGTACAACAGGTACCAAATCAGACTTGTTCATAAACACATTTTCCTCACTCTGTTTGTCACAGCAGATCTTGTATGATAGCAGCAATAATAAGTATCCATAGCTGTCTGACTGGCACAAAATTCCCCCAAAGCTGGAAAGGGTAACTGTGTATGGACAGATGCCAGTTACAGCAGTGTTTGCTTTTTCACAGGCTTTTTTATGACCCTCAAGTTGCTAGATGACTCTGGTTTGTCCTCTTGTTTTTGTCTTCTCATAGCTTGACCTTGCTGGTTTCTGTAAGCAGATTCTCCTTGCTCTGTGACAGCATTCCCCACCAACAGCATGTTTGAGAACATGCATCAGTTGAGGCCCATAGGAAAAACCACTGGCTGAAATTTGGATAACCACTGAACAGGCTGTATGTGATATGGTGACAAAGACCCTCATCCAGAACCCACTGAAGTCAAGACAAAGAATGACTGACTACAGTGGGGTTTGCATCTTGTTCGTGAGGATCTGATTGCCAAGGCTGTTGATCTGTTGCCTTTCATAAGCACTAATTTTACTGATGTGTTTTACAAGACAGTTCAGCTATCGCTTGGATAATTTCAAATCTGCTAAGTCATATGGATGCATTGCATGCCATGGTCCACAGAAATGAAAGGTCAGCTATTAACTGGCTTCAGTTTAAGCTTTTTTGATTTATGGATAGATATGTTTGGATGTATTTATCTCAAAACCAAAATTCTCTGGTTTGCAGCCATTGATTTTAGAAAAGAGATAATAAAAACATAATGAGTATGGAGATGCAAAAGTGGAAATGACATAGAAAGTAATAATCATTAAAATAAAAATTCAAACAAGTCTATAAACCAGGCCCTTGAGACATTTGCCAGGTGTAATGCAACTTTTATACCTCATAATGCATAACTTTCAAAGAAAATTAATTTAATTCTTTTGCTAACCTTACTCAAACCCGATCAAGTAACAGTAAGAAAAACAATTATATGCACACACAGTAAGCTTTCATTTAGTTCAAGTGGTGATTCAAGTATTTTGTTAGCATAATAAAGACCTGAAACCCATTTAACCAACAGGAACACTGACATCTGAGAAACTCTGGTTTTTGCATGAGACTTCTTGGATACTTAAACCTGCTGTGGGACGCTTATTTGTGCTGGCCTGTCATCAGGTACTGCAGTCATGATAAGCTATACATATTGCAGGAGGGACACGGCTTTTGATCAAAGTATGCTATAGAACCAATAGCCAATATTAGTGGACCTCTGGGTCCCAGTCTGAGCTGGCAGAAAGGAAAGGACTGACCCTCCTCATCTCACTCCAGATAGGACCACCTGCAGCAGAAGGTTTAGGTGTGAGAGCCTGTACCACAAGCTCAACCTTAAGCTTGATGTGATGATGCATCAGAGCTAAGACCTCCTTGGGATACCCAATAGGCATCATGCTCTCTGCATGATGACAGATGGGAAGCACCTCTTGGAATGCTGTGAAGGGGCTGCCAGGACAGAGGTAAAGGGTCAAGAAGTTCTTTAATCTCTCACCTCTCTCCCTGAGGTTCTGTCCCGAGTTTCCAGCAGTGTGATTGCTGCTTAACTGCAGAGGGAAGGACTGAGTCCTGGAGATACTGAAGTAGGTAGGGTGAAATTGGGGCATTTGGTCATTATGTCTACCCTGAAATGTATGGTTTCATTTTCCCTGTTGTGAAGCCTTCCTGCCTCCTGCTGCCAGCAACACACCTCAGACTGCACACACACAGATTAGAAAATCACACCAACTGTTAAATGTCCAATTACAAGTATTTTCATAATTATAGGCATACATGTCAGCCTTAAGTGGTTTTGCTCTCAGGTTCCCCACCTGTAAAAGACAAAACAAGGCATTTCACCTTTCCAAGGCTAGGACAGGGCTATTTTTAGAGCCAGATGAGGTCTTAAGCAATGGGATAGACATGAGATAAAAGAAGTCATATGCTTCAGGGAAGGCTGCTCTCTACTAACAGATTCCTGAAGGTTTCATTGCCCTTGAGTTCAGTGATAAGGCTGAGATATCTGTACTCATATAAAGACTGAAGTTCTACAAGCAGCTTTGCTGATTGCCAAAGGCAAGGTCTACAAACCTATCATTATCATTATTTATATCAATTAGTTTTTAAGACTGATGAAAAGCCAAAAGGTTCAGCTTAGTAGGTGGCCTGTCCCAGCAGCTGAGCCTCAGAGAACCATAGTGCAGTCATTCCATGTGTCCTCTGACTTCACTTGGGCTTTAATAGGGACTTAATATCCTTGAGCCACACTAACCCTGGGTCTTTGGAGACAGATCCTGAGCTTCAACCAGCCCTGTGGGTACCAGAGTCTTCAGGCACCCATATTTCTGCAGGAAAGCATGAACTCCAAGCAGGTCTGATAACATTCTTCCCTCTGCCTCCCTCCTGTTCAGTTCAGTTAACAAGCAAGGCACTCTTCCATGTTTAGCTGGAAAGCCACGCAGGAGAAATGTTCTCTAAACAGGTTTCATCCCAGGACAACATCAGGCAGCAACCAGGTGCCAGCAGCACTGGAGCAGCTCATCCAGACGCTGCTTATTGCCTGTGCCATGAGATAAGAGTCAGCGACCAGCCGCTGCCAGGTTGAATGAGGGTTCTGGCAGGCTCAGTGCAGGCTGCAGGATTCTCATTTGTCCTCCTCCCTGTGCAAATCTCCAGCAAGTCAAAGGTGCCTCAAGTCATGACCTGGGTGTGTGTCTCAGTAAGCTCCAACATTAGCCAGGGTGCTTACAAGACAGGAACAGCAGTTCCCAAGGTCCCCTTACTTCATCCCATGCATCTGGATATAAATGATAGCCAGACTTCAAAACTAATTCTTTTTTCCAGGTCCTTAGCTTCTTAAGCATTTATAAATTTAAATACTTATCTCTCCCATTACCTCAACCAACCTGTTGATGTCAATTGAGGAACATGTTGGCAAATTGGCTGCAAACGTTTCTTCTCCTTCCCCTACCATGTCCAAAACATACAATTACATCATCCTAAACTCATATAAACTCCCAACTGTGTTTATTTCAGAGCCACAGAGCTGATTTGACTGTTCAAATTGATACAAGGAAATGGAAACAAATTGCTTTACAGCCTCCAAATTTACTTCTGTGGTCCAAACATCTTTGTGCCTCAGGCCTCAGCAATTCTCCACCAAATAGGTCTGAGCACAAGCCATGCACATTAGTTCATTCTCACACACCTCATTTAGGGCTTTATGCATTAAGATTTTACATTTTCCTTCTTTTAATTTCCAAATTCCCGATTTTCTTTAATTATTCACATACTTACTTTGCCAATGTCTGTTTAAAATGAATAGTGTCTTCGTATGGTCAGGTTGATGGTACTGGGTCAGGCCACAAAGCTTATCTTTTTCCCCTAGTAAAAGCTATAATGAGAACCATGTGAATAATTGATTTACTTTTTTGTTGTTGTTGTTTAATGCTTGAACTGAAAAACTAAGGAAAAAAAATAGTATTGGATGACTCTCAACTATTTTATTTTTCACAAAGGAATAAAAACAAGCACAAAACCACAATAAATGTTTTATTGCAGCATTTTTCTCCTTTGAAAAATTATCACTGAATTTAGCTAAAGTAGGCTTTAAAACATCCAGACTGTAACTATTTGATTTTCTCTTCCTGCATTTAATCTTTCTTATTTTCTTCTGACAAAGTACTCTGCTAAATACGGTTGTTATTGCTAGATGTGGAGTGATCTGAAACTGCTTTTTTAGCAATAAAATGCATTTTTCTCTCAAAAATTATTCTTCTTCATCCAGAGAGAGATCTAATATTTTCCTCTCTTGTAGAACAAAACTAAGTGATATGTTATTATTTCACAAGGCTTTTTTTCCAAGACACTTGAAAATCTTACCTAAAACCTTTCTGGTAGGTTCTGATGTAGCTTCTGCTTTATCATCCCTAATGGCAAAACAGAAAGGGACAGGAACTCACAGCACCCTGTCTACAAAGCAGTATTTACTCATGAGCGGACATGGAGATCAGCCATGGGATTTCGCTTATACTGTATCGATGAAAAATTTAAACCGTGGTCCAGGGGTGACATATCTAATGTCAAGGGCAACATTATTTATAGCATGTTATTTTCATTGACTGTGTCACCATAGCATATCTGCTTTTCTTAGAAACACAGAAAATCCCAGGGTAGCCTTGTGGAAAGGTATTTTGATCTGTAACAGGGACCCCTGAGTGCATCCTGACCCCACATCTAACACTGACTTTGGCTCCAGATGAGGCATTCAGACTAAGGTATTCAAAACAAGTGGAAACAACCCTTGGCTCTTCTGTTTGCAGCTGGCAAACTTCAGCCAAACCACTGGCTTTCCAATTCAACTTTACATAACCTTCCAAAACAATCCCAACCTTTGCACTGGACTCAGTACAACTGGCAAATTCATATCATATGCCTCCTTATGCAGCCTTTAGTCTCATAAACCCTATATTACTCAAGCACTGACCATGGAGAAGGCACTCAAGGCCACACAAGCCTAAGAAAGAGTATGACGTTTAAACAGGTTAATACTAGTTAGATATTTCCTGTGCATAACTGGAAGCCTTCGTTGAAACAAAATGTTTCATCTGAAGCATTATAATAGAACCTAGTGCTAAACCTAACCTTGGCTATAGATAAAGCCTATTCCTCTGTGTGAAAATTTACAGTGAGTAAAACAAGCTGATGCAAATTATGTTTTCCTTCACCAACATGCCAAAGTTCAGCTATAAGCTTGGATCTGCAAAGCATCTCGCAAAGCCTGTAAAAGTAACTTGAACAAAAATACAGTGAAAGAGAAAGGCATAAAAGCATCAGAAGAAACTTGAGCTTAAGTTACTTGAATAAAGTGATATCAATATTCTCCATCACAGAACTTCCAAATTTGAAAACATAGCTCTGTAGGCACCAGTTTTATAGGCTGTCCCTAGTCTAAGCTAACCTGTGCAAGGAGCAAAGATTCAGAATAAGGCAACCAGATCAAGTGAGAGCAACACAGTTTTCCTTCTCAGGGTTAATAAACTGAACCCTAACCATTATTCTACCATGATTCTTTTCATGTTCATAACCCCCACCTTCTTACATGGTCAAACTGCTCAGCAAAAGCGTAGAATAAAGCAAATTGTGAACAAAGCTGGCCAGAATAAATGCTAAAATTCCAATATTTTTAAATTTAAAAAAACCCCACAAATTTTAACAAACAAATTTAAATTTTAAATTCCCAATACCTGCCACTGTTTACTTCCAAATCACTTCTGCATGTGCAACAAACCTTAAACCTCAGGCAATGCACACTGCTCAGCCTAAAGGTGAACCTCAGTCTGGCTCACTGTCGTGGTTTAAACCCAGACATACAGCTCGTTCACTCACTCANATCACTTCTGCATGTGCAACAAACCTTAAACCTCAGGCAATGCACACTGCTCAGCCTAAAGGTGAACCTCAGTCTGGCTCACTGTCGTGGTTTAAACCCAGACATACAGCTCGTTCACTCACTCAATCCCCCCTTTCTTGCCCTCCCCTGCTTCCAGAGGGATGGGGGGAGAATCAAAAGAATGCAACTCCCACAGGTTGAGATAAGAACAGTTTAGTAACTAAGGTATAACACAAATCACTGCTGCTACCACCAATAATAACAACGATAAAGGAAATAACAAGGGAAAAGAATACAGCATCTGACCAACCACTGACAGAAAACTCACAACACCCCAACCCAACCGAGTGCTGACTGACCACCTCTTCCAACCACCCCTTCCAACCACCCCGAGAGAACTCGCCCTTCCAGATAACTCTCAGTTACATCCTGGGCATGACGTGCTATGGTATGGAATACCTCTTTGGTCAGTTTGGGTCCTATCCCTGCTTCCTCCTGTCCTCCTCTCCTCCCTGGGAGACCATGAGTCTCACAAAGTCCTTGGTCAGGGCAAACATTGCTTAGCAACAACCAAAAACATTGGTTTTATCAGCCTTGTTCCCGGGTTAAGTCAAAACACCAGCTACTAAGGAAGAGAAGAACTGACTGCAATTGCTGAACCCAGAACACTCACCCAGCTATGAGAGTGAACCTACACACACACACAAATTGAAATTGGGGATACAGCACACAGAGATACCAATACCACGTTTCCACCTCTTTCCAATTGAATAAATAAGTGTGAATTGCGAAAAGTAGCTATGACTTTGGCTCTGCTTCCCTGTTTCACAGACCCTAACTCTACTCTGGTCCCTAACTCCTAACTCCCGCCTTCCCTTTCCTCTGAATGTATCTAACACTGACCTAATCTTGGCTCCCCAATCTTTATTCTCTGGAAGCCCAACCTGAAGACATCTCCAGCCTTTGGCTGAGCTATTTACAACACTCACACTTGCAAATGAAACACAGAAGGTCTGACAAAATGCTCTTACTTTTTTCCTCTCCTTCCCTTTTCTGACAAGCATCAATGTTTCAGCTAAAATATGTTGTGGAACAGATCATAGAGTCATTTATCCCCTGTACCATGGGAATTATCCCTATTCCAAATATTAGGTATGGATTAGGCCCCAGCTCCCACCATAGCCAAGAGAAACTAGAAAAAATGCCCTTAATATGAAAAATAAATCAATAATCAATGTTCTGTGTTGAATTTCATAAATCTTAACCTGACCCTATTTATAAACCCATAATTCATTCAGTCTTCAGAAAACAAAAGACAGATTCTGGTGTTTATTGAAGTCCTCAACCAGAAGCATGTTGGGAACCAAGAGATAACATCACCTATATCCGTGCAGAAGGCTGAATCACAGACAACATTTGACACAACTGAAGGCAGACTGAGCATGAGCCAGAAATGTTGCCATTGCACAACAAGCACATAGGGTACATGTATGCCACGGTGCCCAGAACAGGTCATGTAGACCCTTATATATGCCAGACCCTTAGGTATCCAAGTCGAGGCAGTGCAGAAAGACACAAATAACCAAGACATTGGGATGAGATTCGGAAGTTAAAACAGTGGTGGTGAAAGCTATAAGAAAGGAAACAAGTCCTTTGTTGAGAAGCTCCCCTTGACCTGGCTTCAGTGTGCGCTTGACACCAGAACTACCCCCCCGGTAAAAGTGAAGGGAGAGGATTCTCCATCCCTGCTATGCTCTGGGGAGTAGCCCCTGCAGTAATGCTCCAGCTCTGGGGCAACAATACAAGAGGGACGTGGAGGTGTAGGAGCAAGGCCAGAGGAGGCCATGGGGATGCTGCAAGGGATTGAGCAGCTCTGCTCTGGAGACAGGCTGAGAGAGCTGGGCTGACTCAGCCTGGAGAAAAGAGGACTCCTTAAGCGGAGACCTTAGAGCAGCCACCAGTGCCTAAAGCAGCTATAAGAAACCTGGAGATGGGATTTGGACAAGGGCCTGCAGGGACACAAAAAGGCAAATGGTTTTAACCTGCCAGAGGGGAGACTGAGATGAGCTCTCAGGCAGAAGTTCCTTCCTGTGATAGCGGTGAGGCACTGGCTCAGGTTGCCCCAAGATGCTGTGGCTGCTCCATCACTGGCAGGGTTCAAGGCCAGGCTGAACGGGGCTTGAAGCAACTTGGTCTAGTGGAAAGTGTCCCTGCCAGTGGCAGGGGGCTGGAAGTGTGTGAGCTTTAAGGTCCCTTCCAACCCAAACCAATCTGTGATTCTATGAAGTCCGATAGGAACACAGCCACCAGAGCTCCAGCCTATAATGAGGGAAGCTACTACTCCTACTCTACTTTGCTCTCATGAGACCTCACCTGGAGTACTATGTGCAGTTCTGGTGTCCTCAACATAAAAAGGACATGGAGCTGTTGGAACAAGTCCAGAGGAGGCCACGAGGATGATCAGGGGACTGGAGCATCTCCCATATGAAGACAGGCTGGGAAAGTTGGGGCTGTTGAGCCTGGAGAAGAGAAGGCTGTGTGGAGACCTGATAGCAGCCTTCCAGTATCTGAAGGAGGCCTATAGAGATGCTGGGGTGGGACTCTTCATTAGGGACTGTAGTGACAGGACAAGGGGTAATGGGTTCAAACTTAAACAGGGGAGGTTTAGATTGGATATAAGGAAGAAATTCTTTCCTGTGAGGGTGGTGAGATGCTGGAATGGGTTGCCTGGGGAGGTTGTGAGTGCTCCATCCCTGGCAGTGTTCAAGGCCAGATTGGATGAAGCCTTGTGTGACATGGTTTAGTGTGAGGTGTCCCTGCTTATGGCAGGGGTGTTAGAACTAGATGATCCTTTTCAACCCTAACTGTTGTATGATTCCATGATTCTAAGCTTGGTGGTGGTCACCAAAGATCCAGGATGTCTGCTGTGCTGGACAACACAGCTTCCAGCATGCGAATGTCCTGGGGGTCTCTCTGAATGAATCCTGTCTAACCCAGTATACCAGGAGAATAAGAAATTGCACACTTGTACTTTAACCTTTCAACGTTAGGCATGGGAATTTATTTCAGAGCCTTTCAAGGAAGGCCTTTCTGTACCTTCTGATTGGCCCAGGGATCAATTTTCCTGTTTTTTCTGCTAAAAGGGTGAAAATTGCCTTTGCCCCCCTCACATATTTCCCATTTAATAGCTTTGCCACAGCACTCAGATTTCCTGGACCATGCGTCCCCACTTGTATTAGAATTAAGATTAAATTAATTTGTGCATGTCATCTGACCCACTTAGTCCTCAAATTTAATTTAAAAACTTTTTGAATTTCTGATAAATTATACCCGCTTACAATTAGAAACTTTATCTAATCATGTTTCCAGTGCTTTCAACCTTATTCAATTCTTGTCATAACTCTGTGTGTGATTTGAGCATCCTGCTTGAACACATGTATATTGGCCACCAAAATATGTCAAAGATACCTTGTGATGGCTGGAGTTATTTGATGTTTCAGTTCTATGATATTACAGTTCTTACAGCCTAGTAACAAAGCACCAGGGAGAAAAAATGTAGCCACAAAACAAAGAATTTCACAGACATGTGGAAATCTTAGGAGACGGCAATTTTTCCCCTGAAAATCTTCAGTGCTAATCAGCTTCCAGTGATCTAGTTTCCAATTTTGCAACCACACTTTATCTGTCACTTGCTATTGCAGATATACAATACTGCATTTTTCCTAAAGATTAAATAAAAATTAAATATTTTTAAAGAGCATGATTTTATAATTAATAGCCATTTTAAATTTTTCTTCTTAGAGATTTTTGTAATAGAGCTGGGCTGTTCTGCACACTGTTTTGAAATCCTCCACAAAATAGCATTCCATTCTTTCACAAAGTTCTCAGGTTATAGATAGGCAATATAAAGTAGAGGTAAGGTACAGACGTGTCACAAGTGGAAGGTGGTGCAGACCTGCCCTGAGATGCTTGCTGATTCAGTAGTATGCAGAAACCTCAGTTGCTTCTGCAGCAAACAAACCCCACTTCCAAACAGCACCAGAAACAGCTTTTATGTACAACAGCACAAAACAAGAGCACAAAACACAAGCACAAAATCCACTGGATTTGATGGATATGACCCTTCCCTCATTTATATTAGTGTTATTCTAACTACAGAGGAATAAAACCTGAGATGAAAACCAGACTCCACCATGTAAACCCTGAGCTTGAGCTGATGCAAGAGAAGGAAGCCCAGGACATGGAGCAGTGCCAGGGTCTACCAGGAGTCTCAGCAGCTGCCAGGTTGTTATCTGCAGCTCTCCCTACTTTTCTTCCATCTTAGGGTCTGATGAAAAGGTCGTTAACATCAGGGTAATCCCTCCGTTGCATTTCCAATGGCATAAGGCCATTTCTCCAGTGCACAAATGTCATTCATCCACCATGCGAACAGCAGGACTGTAGATGCAAACCCCTTTATGCTTCAATGTGCCCTATTTTTTCATTTTATTCTAGTCAGTAAGTCCCAGTGCTGTTAGCAGCTTGGGAAATTTGGCCTGTCATCTGCAATCTTTGAAGTGCAAGCTTCAGACTCATGAAGAACAGAGAGCAGAAGTGATGCCCGTATTTGCAGGTGAGCAAAGCTGCAGACTTCAAAGATTTTGTGATAGTCTGTGAAGCTTCTTAAAGATTATCACCTGAGTTTCTCAAAAGCTGGCTGAAAATGCATCCATACATCTAGATGAACACATTTTTTGATCTAAGTGATAAAAACAACTGTTTTTCTACATGTAAACTCCTCTTTCGTAAATGTTTATGAACTGTGGGAAATTATGTCTCTGCCAAAATTTAAAATAAAGTGATTCAATGGGTTTGCTGTGCATTTACCATTCATTATGCTCACTAACATTGCAGAAATCCCAGTGGAGTTTTCAGGGAAGGTTCATGGTGTTGCAGTTACCAGGGAAACACATGATAAATCATTGTTATCTAAAAAAGAAAATCCCCATTAACTTTATATTAAAGAGCAAGTGATGTGAACTATATGGAGAAATGCCTTTACTGTTACCCTATTAAAATGCAGTATGTTTTGTTTCAAGATTTAACCAAATACTGGCCCAGCTTTGACATTTTTATTCATTGTGAACAGCACCTACCACTTTACAGTCTGTAGTTTACCATGCACTGTTAAAGGCAGTCCAGTACTCAGCAGGGTCAGCCCAGGAATAGCAGACACCGTGTGATTGTTACTGCAGTTAAAACATTTACAGGCAAAGCTCTGTTAAGCTAAGCTAGCAAAACCAGCAGTGTATTTCACACCAAAATGAAGAGGTTTTGCCAACCCCCCCATGGCTTGTGCAGGGCATCCAATCCTGGAAGAGTTTACAGGCTGAGCAAGCAAATAACTCTGCATAGTACAGACAAGGTTTCTCAGTCTATGTCTGCATTAGGATTTTTGCCTTTCAACTCAATTGTGTGCACGCAAGTATTCCAGACCACAGATCACTTTGGCCC
Source organism: Agapornis roseicollis (assembly GCA_002631895.1). NCBI lineage: Eukaryota > Metazoa > Chordata > Aves > Psittaciformes > Psittacidae > Agapornis > Agapornis roseicollis. Next base: position 28,994 of record NDXB01000405.1, on the reverse strand, counting down.
TACAGATCAGTGGTGAAGCCATGGATGTTCCAAACCTACCTAACCCCTTGGTTCTCAAAAGAGCAAGAACACGACATATCATCACCTAAGCAGCCACAGAGAAAAGTTACAAAACTGCAAAAAGAGGGACAAAGCCTTCTTTGACCTCTTGAAGATCAGGGGGGAAGTTTAAGAAGTAATCATCACCTTCAATCACAATCTTTTAGAGGTATTTGGTATCCCTACTGTCTTTTGGTCAATCTTTGAGACTGACCACAAGAGCTGCTCCAATCTTACTGTGCCATGAATAGGCTGCTTAAAAGCACCTTTAGCAGAAGCTAAATTAAATCTGGCTTCTTCCTCACTATAATGTCCTAAGGCACATTTCCTTGGCTGTCCTCCCTATCACTTACGGTATCTCAGCCAGGCAGAGGGTAGCTTCCAACAAAGAACAGTAATTTCTCTAGCTGCTCCAACTGGATTCACATTTGACTTCCCATGTCTGTCACACTCAAGCCTTGTAGAAGTAAGTCCTTGAATCAGTATAGTGAATAAAAAAGATTATTCTCATTTAAGAGGTCACCTCTGAATTGATGAGACATTTAGTAGCTGCAATCCCCCACTTTCCACTGTGAATTAACAAGAAAGGAGGGATAACATCCAGTATTATTCCCACCTCTTTATTCTCTGTATTAAAGAAGGCTTTAGTTTCACTGGAGCTCATAGAATTATAGAATCGACTAGGTTGGTAAAGACCTTTATGATCATCAAGTCCATTTTAGGACATCTAAGCTTTATACCACAAGAAAGTATCTTTAGAAATACTTCTGACAAACAAAGGCAGCATTATGGGTCAGGGGAATGTAGGAATTCATTTTTCCCTTCTGATGAGACAATGCAATGACTGGTTCTGAAAGTGAAGGCATGCAACTCACCATCAATGTGAAGGAGTAAGATGGAGGGTCATGTCGAAGTGAAAGTCAGGTGATAGTACAGGAAAGGAAGAACTGTCAAGACCAGAAAGACTGATGCTGTGCTAAAGGAGAAGTGACATGACAAGAGCTTAGGTCAGATGGATGAATAAAAAAATCAGGTTTCAGAAGACATCATACAGAAAGAACTTGCAAGATTTAGCCACAGACTGGATATGTGGCTCTGGACTGAACTGAAAGAGCAGCGATAACTGCAGGTGGGTAGGGGTGCTGACACAGAGAAACAGGAAAGAAGGTGGGAAAGGGAAAGTGCACACAGGAACACTACTGGCAGAGATATTCCTTGGCATGTCCACATACCCATCCAGCTACAGGTCAGACAGGATGGCCATCTGAAAATGTCTCATACTCTGCCATCCTTAGTCTTGTAAGAAAATGCTGGTCCTGGTGATGGCAACATCTCTAAGGCCACAACACTCTGGGGCAGGGAGGGAAATTGGGTTCTCTCTGAAGGCAGGGCATAGGCCCAACCCACCTTCTCTGGTCCCATGTCACCTTGCTGGTTCCTTTGAACACCCAATGCCCAGTGTACTGTAAGGGTAATGGGGCACTATTTCAGCTAGATGTCTGACATAATGCAGCTTCACAATGTGGATTTAGCCTTATATTACATCAGTGTCACAAAGCTGTAAAACAATGAAACAGAAGTCGTATTTTAGTCAGCTGGACTAAAAAGTTAACTAATTTTCCCCTCCTTATTTTTGCTTTTACTAGTCTATTTCTTAAACTCACTCCTAAAACAAGTAAACCTTTTTTTGTTTCCATTTGCAATGGATTTTTAAAAAGAGAGTGAGAGAGACACAGACACACAAAGCCAAAAAGAAACAGAGAATCCAAGCTGAGAGGTATGTGTTATTGGACAAGTGTTTAATTTATGGAACTTGGCTGGCAGAACAAGAGTTTGAATTGTACTTCAATAAGTGGCTCTTAGAATAAATGTGGCTTGTAAAGTTCTTTTATAGTCTGCTTTGCTGAGCAGCCAGCACCTCATGGAAACCTTTGAAAAACATTCTGTTTAGAAGCAACAGTTTTTATATTTCATATTTTCTCTATTTGTTTTCCCCTCTGGTTTTATAACTGAAACCATACGCAGGAAAACAGGATTTTTGTGTCTTAAAATATCTACCTGGCCTGACTACTTTTGCTTTTAAAAAAACCAGATAGCATTTTGAAAATTCTTCATGTATTAGGCACTTGGTTCAAATATTAATGTGTCCTTGTTTGATACCCCAGTCAGATACAGCTTTCCCAGATGACCTTGGGATAGTCACTTAGCTGTGATTTATCACAGCTCTCCCTATATGTAAGCGGTGCAGCTGTGTGCATCAGAGCTGTCTGTCTTTCCCATTATAGACAAGCAAATGCAACAGAATTAGGACATGATTCATCTGTGTAGGATGGGAGGGGATGAATCATGCTCTAGATCCATATATTGACCAGCTTTTCACTGGAAGTCAAGGCAAGCTGCTCAGATACAGACACAGTGGAGATACCCATGTTTAACCTCATAAGCCCCATCTTAGCCTCTCTGTAACACTAAATGGATGAGACAGATCCCTCTAGAAGAAATCCATCCCATCCTGAGGATAATGTCTGACATTCCATGGTCAACTGCCCAGAGATCATACCTATGATCTATGTTGATCATAGAGCATGCCAAAACTATAAACCTTTTAATGGCTACAAGGGGTCAAGATCAATCCCCCTCTACAAACATCATTCAGCAGATTCATGGTAAGGAAGTCAAATCCTCCTTCTCCACAGTTACATACACAGATGTATGCATCTAAGTACAGTTTGCATACAAGTGGTATCAGCACAAATTCTACCCAAGACACCAGGACAATCCATTAAATAAACTATGCGCATCCGTTTAGTGGACTGGGAGAACTGCTGTAACAGAGAGAAAAGAAGCAGTAAAAAATGTTGCCTTAGAGCAAAACAAAGTATTGCATTACATATTACATAGACTGGGAAAGGAAGACACAGATGCACTCCAAGACCACACTGTAAAAGCCAAATATTTAAATAAGGATGCAAGAGTCATATTTAGCCCCGTAAGTTAAACTGTCCTGATTAATAACTGTTGTGTGGTGGTTGTGCTTGTACAGATAGGACAGAGCTGCTCTGGAACGTGGCCTCACTTAATGCCTGTGATAGGAAACAAGTTTACTTGAGCATTTCTTTCCTTTTAGTTGGATCAATTTTATTCTTTTTTAATTTACTTTTAAGGTCTGTATCTAAGGGTTTCATACCCATATTCTGCAATTGTGCTGCATTTAACCTCAGTGACTGTTCTGAAATGCGCTGCTTTGTTTACTTGGTTTCAATGTCACAGGTTGACTCCTGATAGAGTTTTGCTTGGTAAAGTCATTACAACTCCCAAAGTTTTGCCTTCAAGCTGTACACTGTATTTCTTTTCTATTTCTTCATGGATTCTTATGAGAACAATGTGCTTTTACAAACCATTTCTTCTCAAGGTCCTTGTGAGGACATGTCCCTAGAAGGCAACCCTTTTCTGATCACTTCTATGCTTTCATACAAGAGGGAATAACTGATTGCCCAGGCTTGGATAAACACACAAACAGCCCTGTAGAAGAGCTGGCTCGAGTATTATGCATCTCCCATCACCCTGCCCATGCACCATCCCACTGTTTACATCCCACTTGTGGGTTACTCTTTTTCACAAAGCCACCAGATCCCTGCAGGTTGCATGGGGTGCTAAGCTGTGAACATTTTCTCTAGCATCACAAGCCAAAGAGAAGCCCAGTGCTTACTCTGGGGGGCTTAAAAATACACAACTTTGTTCTATCAGTATCCAGCACCTCAGAAGTGTGCAACAACAGCTGTCTGCTTGGAAGTGAGCAGGCACAGGTAGGTCTAGAGATGAGTCCTAACCACTAGACATTACCATGCAGACTGATAAATGTTCTTCATGAGCAGGACACCTCATTACAACATTGATGAATCAGAGTTTGCTGACAAAAGGCCCTTTTCTCAAGGAATTCCCCATCAGCCCTAGGTGTGCTGTAAGTGATTCAGGCTTTCATTAGCCCTAATTAGATAATTGTTCAAAAGATTTCTTTATTATTCATGGGGCCTGTACCACTGAGCACAAGCCTGTCAAGTAATAAATGCTCTCTGCAAAGGAATGGTGGTTTTCCAGGGTAATGCCCCTGCAGTGATCACTGTGCCTATCAGGATCTTCTTTAGCTGTTGGAGCCCCTCAGGCCTCTGTTCTGTAAAGCCCCAAGATTCACCACTGTGGCAGTGTAGCTGATTTCAGCATCTTCATATCTCTTTTTTGTACTACTTATTTCATCCAAAATCTGGTAATTCTTCAGCCATTCTCCAGCCATGTCCCATGTTGCTTTCCCATCTGAGGAGGATGAGTGTGCTCCCTTCAAGCAGAGATATAGTTCTCCTCCAATCCATAGGGAGAAAGTGAATAGGGATCATAAGAAGAAACTGTAATCTTTTTCTTAGCCTCAGAGTTTTGATGCCCTTCTTGATGTAGGTTACAGGCCTGTTGCAGATGGCTCAGTGATTTAAAAGCACCAGCCTGGGACTCCAGATCCTGCTCCCATAAACTTCAAGGTTAAACTTGACAGAATCTCTTAGGCTGGAATTTCTTTTGCCTCTCCACAAGGCTCTCTTTGCAGCCTGTGGAAAGAAAGAAACATCCTTTATTTCATATTTCAGGTTGATATGTACGAAAAGTGACATGAATCACTCACTGATGATAATAGCTTCTCTCTGTATTGACTGCATTGCACTTAAACCCTAAGGGTTAAATTCTGTGAGCAAGGACAAGAATTTTACAGATATACAGGTCCCACATTTATATTTCAGAAGGAATTGAGCAGTGCAGCCTTTTAAAAACAGGGTTTAGAAGCTCTGCAGTGATGTTTCTTCTTTGTAAAAGCCAACAGTAATTTCTCGTGGTGAGGCTTGAAATGAGAGTGATCTTTTCGAGCACTGCAAAGACATAAAAACAGCCACTCTGTGTTTGTTCTCTCTGCTGGTAGCAGCTGCACTCTGGTGGTAGCCACTGTGCATGGCAAAGGGGCCACTAATTTTTCTTTACTGATGTGTCCCTGGGATGTGATGATCCTAAGAGATGCTCCTGTCTACTTCATGTGGATTCAGCACAAACTATCTGAGCCCTGCTCACAAAACCATAGAATAGTTACAGTTAGAAAGGACCTTAAGATCAACCAGTTCCAATCCCCATGCCATGGGCAGGAGGGACACCTCACACAAGATCATGTCACCCAACCTGGTGACATGTCCAACCTGGCCTTGAACACTGCCAGGGATGGGGCAGCCACAGTTTCTCTGAGCAATCTGCCTCACCACCCTCACAGGAATAACTTCTTCCTTATATCTAACCTAAACTTCCCCTGTTTCAGTTTGAGCCCATCACCCGTTGTCTTATCAATCCAGTCCCTTGAAACTCTTTGGAGAAATCTTCTGGAAGGGACAAGAGCAAACAAACAAAATGTGCATCATTAAGCAGCTATCTCTGATACTAGCCACCTTCACTAAGTAAGCTCCAGAGGCAAAGCAACTTCTGTGTCATCCAGGTGCTAGGCTAGCGTGCTCTGGAGTCTCTTCTTTGCTTGTGCTGTTGATGTGTGCCTCCTACAAAATACTGGATTCTTGGAGCACCATGTCAATGGGAAGAAGAGGAACTTTCAGAGGGCAGTTCTGAGCTAAGACCTCCATCTGAAGGTGCCCAGAGCTACACTGACTACCAGGACGCTCAGAGCAACAATACATCTTACACAGCTCACTGTTTATAGGGTAGATCCATACATGAATACCTGGTTTTCCAGCAGAAGCTGGCCTCTTCTTACTTCAGAGAAAATTCCCACTACCTGACCATTGAGAATTTCCCCATCCTAGAGGACAAATGGGAGGAAAAAAGGGACTTCTGTTCAGTGTACCTACACGAGCCATAAGGAACTAGCCAAAATTGACAGTCACCTGGGACTGAAACCTGGGGCTGGACTCAGCTTCTAGCCAGAAACAGATTATAGGTAGCAAAAGAAGAGGCACAACACACACACACCCTTCTTTTTTTGTTCCTTGCTTGTTCCTGCACTGAGTGCAGCAACCTAGGACCTCCTTGCTAAGCCCCATGACACACTCATAAGCAAGATTTTGTGGGTGCCTACTCCTTGCACAATCACATTGGCTGCTTTAGACCATGCAATACCTTCTATAACCCTCCTCCCTCTTAGGATTAAGCAAACTTGGGGTTAGCTTTTACAGTTCTACTTAACATCACTCTCCAATGCTTTCAGCCGCAGGCTGATGCTCATATGCCAAGGTCAGCTCAAAGACTCTTGCTGCGGTAGGGACAAACTGCCGGCAGAGAGAGCCCAAGCACTAAGCAAGCGCTGTGCAATGTATTTGCAGGGCTGCAGTCAGCATTGTGCTGCCTGGGTGAAAGAAAAACATCCTTTGCTGCTCAAAGACCTTGTTATTAGGGCTTTCACAGCCACGCGTATTTTTACCATCTGCTTGTCAGTGTTCCTTTCTGCAAAGCAGCCTTCCCACCAGCCACGCATTCCTTCCTACCCTGTCTTGCTGCTGTTACAGGCTCGAACACTGAGAACCAGCCTCTTCGAGCTATCAAAAAACAAGCTGCCACAGTATCCACCATAAGGGGGTGCCCGTATTCCACGAAACACGGAACAAGCCATTCACAACACATTCTGCTTTTGGGCAACACCCAGAAATGCAGTCACACTTCCCCAAAATCCTTGGAGCAAAGCCACAGAGCTGCTGATGCCAGACTCCCTCAGAGAGCAGGGTAGCATTATTGCAGATGTACCAGCAGTATAGCTCACCAGCATGCAGTGTGGTGTGCTTTCACTTAAGGGTTTATATCTTAATGGACATTTTATAGTGAACAGAGCCCTGCAATTGTAATTGGGAGGTTAATAAACCCATACTTCTGCTGGATATTCACCTACTAACTAAAGAACGCACAGCCCTAAGCCAAGGTGCTTATCTTTGTCTAAAGTCACATGTGAATGCTGATCCTATGTGAGTTTGCTATGAGACTGTCTATGAAAAGGAGATGTGGAATGATGAGCACAAAAAAGCCAAAGATTTGCTGTGCTAAAGGAAGGCACCAGCTCAAAACATCAAAGGGATGCAGCTTCAGCCTCTCCTCTAGTATTTTCTTGTCTCCTGCTGTCTGCTACTGTACTGGCAATCTGCACTGCTTCCCTCCAGCTCTCTACTAGTCAAACATCAGCAAGATCTGCCCTCAGTACCTGCCAACACCAGTTATCCTTGGCCAAGCAGCACTGGTCAGTATGTGGGTACCACTCAGTTACTTGGCAAATGTTATGTTTCCCATCCAATCAGCAGCTTGTCACAGCCTGCCTGAGGAGCTGGAGGGAGGGTGAGGGCTGCAGAGCACCTATGCCACATCCTTCTTAACCCTGCAGCTCTGTGCCACAGCTCCATGGCAGCAATGGATTATTGCTTGGTACTCATCCTCAAGAAGACACACCACTGCCCTGGCCAACAGCACACACTACCCTCAGCAGCAGTTCAGGCAAGTCCCTTCTTCATGAAAAACCCTTTAAATAACTTTGAAAACTATATCACTGCGGGGCTCTAAAGTACAGCAGGGTTGCCAAAAGGGTTTTCTAACACACAGGCTTTGTGATTTACAGTTACCTCTTAACACCACCCAACAGAGATGGAGCTTGGTGAGATTGTTGTGGCAGAACATCCCTGTGAGAAACAGTTGTACACGGAGGAGAAGACAAACACCAAGGACCTGCTGGGGAGAAGCGGAAATTGGCTCTACCAAGTTTTCGGGTATCTCACAGGAGAAATGAAGGAATGCGGAGAGTGGATGAAAAGTAAGTACAGGGATACGACTGGGGATTTCTGGCTAGGAAGATCTAGCTGGTAACGTCTAGTTGCTGGAGCGCCAGATGGGGGGCCCTGAAGCAGAGCAGAGCCAGCATGATCTGAGCTCACTGCAAACTTCTGGCCTTTTAACCCAAATTATTTCATGGGAAGAGAATCACACTGAATCCTCTAAGCCATTACCATGTCTGCATGCATAATTCAGCATAGGCAGAAGATGTCTTTTACACTTAATCAGTTCTGTGTCATTAGTATCACGTTCCTTATAGCAGTGCCTGGAATCATACATCAGGGCTGGGGATTTAGTCTTGTTTGTAAGTGCTTTGGATTAGCAGCTCTGTCCTCGTCCAAATGTGGGCTGAAGATGAGGATGTGCCTCTGTATTGTGTGGGCAAAGGCTCTTGTATTATCAGCCTTGGGGAAGCAATAAGCACTGTGGGTGTTACAATGCTATTAAAATACAAAGCAAGTACTGATCCCAAAGGTTTACAGGCCAGACAGGAACAACACATGAGCAGATGGTCCGCGTTACCCAGGATTATTATGAATGCTGGGCCTTGAGAAGTTTTATAAGCCTGTTGGTCCTCTGTCAAGGCTGAATTTGTTAGCAGTACAACTCCAGCAATGGAAGAAAAATAAGAGACAGCCACATACAGAGAAGCTGTGCAGTGGCTGTTGTTGCTGAAGAAGGTGGGCTGAGGTGCTTCAAGACTCCTGGGAGCTCATCAGGCTCTCAGTGTGATCCCCAGCCATAGGGAAACGTCTTCAACTGCTTTCACTTTTCTCCAGTGGTCCATGCTCTGTAGAAAAGCTTTTCCTACTCAATGACCTGAAAAGCTCGGATCACTGCCCTCTGGTTCTGTTTGAATGTTTACAGTTAATACTTGTGTGTAAAGCTAACCACACTGCTGATATATTTCACAGCTAAACAAAAAATATTAGTGAAAATTATTTTACACAATCCTAGTCATTTTTATCTAAGGAACCCATTCCTCCCCAGAACTGCTTGGTTCTCCAACAACACACAGCCTGAGGGATGCTTGGGAAGCTGTCCCTCAACTTGCTCTCCAGCTTCTTGGGAAGGCTCTTCCAGGGATGCTGAAGAGATGCTGAATGATACCCTGCCCTTCAGAGATCCTCAATTTAAGCTACCCTCATCATAAAGCAAAACTTAAGCCTTGACTGTAAATACAAGACAAGGAAATAGAAGAGAAAGGAGAGGGGGAGGGGGAAGACTTTAGGAATAATCATTCCCCAGATCCAAAAAGTAGTCTGGCACTTTATGCTGTGTCTAATTAACAATCTAAATTACTAGAATTAATTTAAAATATATAAGATGAAAGCTGCATATATACACATTGCATGAACATTTTGTACATGCAAGCAGCTCCTCTTGTGCATTCTTTATAATGCAAAGCAGCACAAAAATGGTTACAGCTTTCCAGGAGCAGGCCAGAAAAAGACCTCAAGTCAATTTGCACTACAACAGCCAGCAGCAAAAGTTATTCAAGGCCTACAAGACCCTCCTCTGCCCACAGAGATCATTAGGAGCACTGTACATAAACACCTTCAGGCAGGCTGCCCTCAGCGCATATGTATCCTGCCTCCCACTGCATTCACATGAGGTACCCAAGCCTGGTGCCCATTTGCTCTGTGTTCAATACTATTCTCTAAAGATCAGTAGCTCTTTCCCATTTGGAAACATCTCTTTTCCCTGAGTACAGTCCAAGTTATAACAACAAATTCCTTAATTTAGGTTCTTTGGTTATCAAAATACATTTTAGACATCTCTGATGGCTTGACCTGATCTCCTATATACAGTATACCTCCATGTTCTGGGTTGCTGACTTTCTCCCTGAAAAAACAAATTGTTTCCTTTCAATATTTCCCTATCTATGTACAAACTTGTTTCAATCTGTGCCTAAGTCCCTCTCTACATTTGAATTATACACCAAAAAAGGTCTATCTCCTCCTTAAATTTATAGCAGTATATTTAGTGATCTACTATACATAAATAAGCCACTCTTTTATCAACCCTCCATAAACTTTACAGCAGTGCCCAGTCTTTTCTTATTAAATTTTCAAGTGCCAGATGCAAAATATGCTCAGACAGAAATAAATCAGAGACAATTTTGACAGTCCTGTTGTACACCACCTGTGTTCTGTAGCCACAAACTGACAGTAGAGATGTGCTTTGGTGAAATGATGCCTTGTCACCAGTGTCTTTATTTGATCTCTTCCAGATAAACCCCTGATGGTTCAGCTGGTGGACTGGATCTTGCGAGGGACTTCTCAGGTGATGTTTGTCAACAACCCTCTCAGTGGGCTGATCATTTTAGTGGGGCTTTTCATCCAGAGACCTTGGTGGATGCTCACAGGCTGTACTGGAACAACTGTGTCAACGCTGACTGCGCTGGTCCTCAGTCAGGACAGGTAGGTGGTACCTCATGTAAGGACAGTTGATAAAAATTGATCATTATGGTATCAGGAAACCACTGATGAGTCATAACCCCACGTTTGAGTACACTAGAGAGAATAGACTGGCTCTCCCTATAGAAGCAGTTATGTAAGGACAGTGCTGTGGTGCAGGAAGAGCTGACCTATCCCCATAACTGGCTGTCTTTGTGAGAGTTATCTCTTTCTGATAACTACTGTCACAACCATGTATCACATGGAGCCCCCTAGACCATCATCACTGAACAGTCTCCAAGCTCTTCCCATCCACACTGCAGGGCACTGCAATATGGTGCCAACCTTATTGCTTTTTTGTTCCTCCACTACAGTCCTTTCACCGAGAACAGGATACTTACAAACTGTATTTCAGTGGGTTCATGTGATAGGCCACACAGGATTGCACAGCTTGTGACCTTGCAAATATTTCTTTTCATCACAGATCAGCCATTGCAGCTGGACTGCATGGCTACAATGGGATCTTGGTGGGACTGCTCATGGCTGTCTTCTCTGACAAAGGAGATTACTACTGGTGGCTTCTTCCTCCTGTGACAGTTATATCAATGGCCTGGTAAGTGTCACTTCTCCTCCTAAGGACAATTCTCAATGCATCATCTTGCTATATACAGCTGAAGCACACCGGAAGTCCCCTACATCAGCATCTCCAATCATGGTGCCATTAGAAAGAGGCATTCACTGATACAAATTGTTTGTGTTGACAAGAGGTTGAGTGCACAGACAGCACTGATTACAGCACACAGACAAAGCAGCTCTGCAAATAGCTCTGATCACCACAAATTCAGGGTGGATGTCATAGTGTCCAACATCACAACAGTTGTTCCTCATCGAGAAGCTGAACCAATCCAGTGCTCTCCCTTGGGCTGAATACAATATTCCCCTCTCAGATATGCAATCAGACATATGCAAAAATTCACTCCTCCACATAACGATGAAAGCCATACAAAGACCTTTCAGGATTTAATTTGCCATTTCTAAATATGGAGCCTAACACCATTGAAGAATCTATTTAACAGCCTTAACTGAGATTATTTCAAGAGCCATATTTTAATCACTGTCAGCAATAAGATACAAGTCATTATTACATTTCACTTCTTCTAAGATCAAATTTGGTTCATGTTTTATGTCTGTAAGTCACTCCCAGCAAAGGTCATTTTGTAACAACCTCTCAAAACCCAGGACGTGTTGCAAAAATGTTTAGTTTGTCTTGCCTGCCAGAATTCCTTCAAGCTTCTTGTTCAACCTTTCCTTCATTCTTTTAGGTCACAAGACCCGAGCTGAAAGAATTTAAAATCAGACATTTCAGTGATTTTTTTCAATAATGCTTTGTATTTCAGCTTTACAAATCAGCATTTCCTAAATTATTTCTTTATATTCTGAGAAGATGTATAACTGGCAGAAGCTTTGTATTTCAGTACAAAATTTAGGATGCACTGTTTTCACTGAAGTGCTAATTTTTTTTTTCTTTTCCTACATCTACAAGCAAGAAAAGCTGTAAACTGCTCAAAGTTATCACAAAAGAACAGGTTTTATCTGAGATTATACAGGAAAAACAAGGCATTTCTTCCACTGATAGTATCTACACAATAGGACACAAAATGTTGCTTTTGAAATGCCAAATAGTTTGGGTGGGATTTTTATTAGAACCAGCTTAATGGACAGAATGTCCTTCTAGGAATCAAATGCAGTATCTCAAATAATTCAAATCTTTAAATTGGATTTTTATAAACTGGGTGATACTTGCTGCTACTTGGAGTTTGACCACAAGAGCTATTCAGCTCATTTGCATCAGAAAATCTTAGCTGGAAGCCGAAGAACACAGGCCCTTTCCATCAAGGACAGGACCTGGCTGTTCACTTTCTTTCACAAGCTTTCTGAGCCCCTTAAAAAACAGTTATTATCTTGCCAATATGCTCCCACAAAGTCATTAATGCAGGATATGTACTTCAAGCAGAAATAAGGCAGTTTGGGCATTTCCAAACTGCCTTATTTCCACTTGAAACGCAGATCTGGTCAAATTTAAATTCCAAGCTCTACAGCCAATAACACCTGGAAAAGTCATGTTATCTCAAAGTTTTCATGGTTTTAGTACTCAGTGTCTAAATGTTTTGAGGGTGACCCCAAACACTGTACACGCTGGAATATACTATGTTTCTTAAGAACTAAGCAGTTTTCAGAAAGTACCATATGATTTTAGGTGGTGCTTGAGCAGCATACAGTAACATCAGTCTCATTGACATAAGCAGGAACATCAACCAAGGCATTCCCAAAATCTTCTCTTCTGTTTCTTGTTAGAATTTTTTACTGAATAGGAAGCCAAACTACCAAAATACTGTACCGGATGCTTTCTTCACTGACATCTTGAACTGCACACTAGCCACAGGTCCTGAGGGGAGGGTGTAGAGTTTGTACCATCCACATCCAGATGTGATAGTTTTTACAAAAAGATGAACAGCATTCTACAGCTAATTGTCTGATGCATACTAATACAATGTTTCTAAAAAGAATGGCTTTGGCTTGCGTTTACAAGGGCTCATGGCCAAAGAGGTAGGCTGTTTCAGCACTGTGTTAGTGAACAAGTTATACTTGTATATCTTCTCCTGTTCTCAGTCCAATCCTGTCCAGTGCTTTGGGATCCATCTTCAGTAAATGGGACCTTCCTGTTTTCACTCTGCCCTTCAATATTGCGGTGACCTTGTACTTGGCAGCCACAGGACACTACAACCCCTTCTTCCCTACAACCCTCATCAAGCCTGTAGCATCAGTGCCCAACATCACCTGGTCTGCAATCAATGTGCCGTTGGTAAGGTTCACTCGAACAAGGTTATGGTATTTCATCAGAAAGGTGAGCATGAAGGCATTCAGCACTGGATACAATTTCACATGGGTCAGAACAGCTATGTGCAGCCAGTAACAATTCATAGAAATACATTACGCATGCCATAAAAGCCCCAGGGATGGCCCTGGTTGATCCAGCAGAAAGTATGCTGGAATCCAAGGAACAGAGATCCTGAGCCTCTCATTCCACCTGAACCTGGACTGTCCTGAAACAAGCCTCAAGCACATCTGGATATGCACTCCCACTGTCCAGATGTGGTTAAAACAATATCAGCAAGGCAATATGAAAAGACAGAAGAAAAATAAGGATCCCAAAGGGATAGGAACTCTTTTATACCCAGTCCCCTCAGGTCTACTACTAGTTTTGGAGGATCACCTTTCCAAAGCAGTGTAAGGGTAACTGATAATGCTTCTTATAATATATAATAAAATCAAGTCAGCCAGGCCCACCATAGCATTACTTCCTGGGAAGGTTACTGGTTTTCTCCCTAATTAAAGTCAGTCAAAACCCACCACCACCACATCTACCATGTTACCATCTCAAAGGAAATAGAAGTCCATCTTGGACTGACAAGTGAACTAACTCTGGTTTGAAGGGCATGAGTGCCCACAATCACTCAGCAGTCCAACTCAGAGCCAGGGTCTTTCCTTTCCTTTCCTTCCCTTCCCTTCCCTTCCCTTCCCTTCCCTTCCCTTCCCTTCCCTTCCCTTCCCTTCCCTTCCCTTTCCTTTCCTTTCTCTTCTTTTCCCTTTCCCTTTCCCTTTCCCTTTCCTTTCCCTTCTTTTCCTTCATTTCCTTTTCAGTCAATAGCTTGAACAAGATAACTGCTGTGTCCTTCACAGAGACACAATAACATGCCCTTTTCTACTGGCTGCTGCAGCTCTTACAATCCATCCCAGTTGGCATTGGTCAAGTGTATGGTTGTGACAACCCCTGGACTGGAGGCATCTTCCTTGTTGCTTTACTCATCTCCTCCCCACTTATTTGTTTACATGCTGCAATTGGATCAACAGTGGGGATGTTTGCAGGTAAGAAAATTTACCAAAGTAATTTTTGTACCCCAGGTACCTTCACCCAAGCCATTATATGACTCTTTCCAGATGTTACAGTTGCATAGGCTTGGATGCACTTGGGACAACAGTCTTATTTTTGAAACTGTCTTTAAATTTAGAAGATCTTACTAAGGTCACACTACATGGTGAAGGCAAGAACAGATTTTCTTTAAGCTTTGAATTTGCTTTTAGATTTGTAACTCAGGCAGGTGGTTGGTTAATTTCACCTTGCTTAACCCTCCTGCCATCGGATGTTGTGAATCCCATGGAGACATTGATAAAGAAACCTAGAGAAATAGTTTCAGAACTGATCTCTTGCCATCACAAGTGGTTTAAAGCAGATGTCTGTCTCAGAGCTGATCAGTCAATTAAAAGAAACCCACTTTTCTACCATGTAGTTCATTCTATCCTGCTGCAGGTTTGTAAAAATAGCTAAATGAATGCCACTGAAAATGGCCAGTCTCTCCACTAATCAGAAAATAATCTAATCAGAGATGAAATTAAGCAAGATTAATGACACTTATGTGACTAATTGTAATAAAAAAAATATAATGGAAAAGTGTACAACAACCTTGGAAAAGGCACAGTCATCCAACAATAAGTTCTCTGTGCTCTGAAACACATTGTACAAAATGTGAGCTGCCTTATGTTCGTGTTTTTAAATAAAACTATCCACAATTTGTATAGTTAAGATCATTTGGCAAGTTTTGTAAAGGCCTGACATTTAATCTAGAAGAGAAAGGTTGGGGAAAGTGTCTGGGGATAAGCATAATGATGAAACAGGAGACAAATGACAGCAATATAGCAGGAAACGTATTAATCTTCAGAGTGACATAAAGGTATCATGTGCACTACATATTGTGCTCTCTGTGATTCTTGAAGCCTATGAGAAATCCTGCAGAAGTACCTGTGAGGTCAGATTTGGAGCAGACCCTCAGCTCCTATCCCAGTGCTGGATTTCCACAGCACTGATGGAGTGACAACACCACATCTAGCAAAGATCACTGGGAAGAAATGGAAAACTCTGCTCATCCCCACAAAAGAAAGACACTCAGCTATGCCTCTGATATTCAAGGCCAGGTCTGAGGTTTAAACAGTGCAGAAATCACAGGTTTCTGCAAGGACAGCCAAGTGGGAAGGTCCTTCTGCACTCTGGATGGATTGTCCATCTGAGAGAACTAACTACAACACACTCAGTGCATATGCAGAAAGTTTTGCCTGAAAGAAGTCTTTGAGACTGGGCCAAATTTCAACCCAAGGGACATTACAATGCTGCGAGAGCTGGAGTACCTCTGCTGTGGAGATAGGCTGAGACAGCTGGGCTGGTTCAGCCTGGAGGAAAGAAGGCTCCTTAAAGGGTAGACCTTAGGGCAACTCCCAGTGCCTAAAGCAGCTACAAGAAACCTGGAAGAGGGGCTTTGGACAAGGGCCTGTAGGGACAGGCCAAGGGGAATGGCTTTTACCTACCAGAGGGGAGATTGAGATGAGCTCTTAGGCAGAAGCTCTTCCCTATGAAGGTGCTGAGGCACTGGCACAGGGTGCCCAGAGAAGCTGTGGCTGCCCCATCCCTGGCAGTGTTCAAGGCCACGCTGGGCACAGGAGCTTGGAGCAAGCTGCTCTAGTGAAAGATGTCCCTGCCCATGGCAGGGGCCTGGAAGTGTGTGAGCTTTAAGGTTCCTTCAACCCAAACCATTCCATGATTATATAAGTCTGTGAGTATCAGAGCTGTAAAATAACAGTCTTCATTTGATTCCATGCTTTTTCTGCATGTGCATGTTATATGAGAGTATGAGCAGTTATATTTTTCTAGATGTTTCAGGAAACAGATGGCAGATTCCCAGCAAGTGATGGGTCCTCCTGCAATACCTCTCATAACTGACCTCACAGCCTTGCCTTTTGTCTTGCAGCTCTTAGCATTGCATCACCATTTGACAGCATCTACCGTGGCTTACACAATTACAACTGTGCACTCGCCTGCATTGCAATTGGGGGCATGTTCTATGCCCTGACCTGGCAGACTCATTTGCTGTCACTTGCCTGTGGTATGTATCTTGTACATAAAGGGAAGACATAAATTTATGCAGCCAGACAATGAGTAATGGAGGTTTAAAGTCAACTATCACTGCTGCAAAACTAGGTACTATGCAAGAGCTATTTCTGTGATTGCATCAGCTTGGGTGTGCAAGCTAAAAGGGCAGAGAGAAGGGCCTTTAGGCCCTCATAATATACAGAAATTCTAGAAAGAGTGGAAGCACTGTTTGTGAAAGGCAAAAAAGAAATTAAGGATAAAAGAAATGTCATCATCACCTGCTCTTAAAACCATCTTCTTCATTCACCACCCATCTCTACAGAGCACATAGGATCAAATGTAGTCCATAGAGCCAGATGCAATACCGAGGCATTAGAACTAGTTGATGAATTCTAACTTTAACCCTCACATCAGATATTTGGGAAGGTATTTTACTGTGCATTTGTACAATATTACTATTTCTCATTACTTTGGAGAGATGAACAGTATTTTCCTCACCTGAGTTGTCTGGGTTTCTTTTCTCAGCATTATTTTGTGCCTACTCTGGAGCAGCTCTTGCTAATGCTTTATCTGTGGTAAGTTTGAGGGAGGTGTTTTGGGATCTTTTCTTTGTTTGTTTTAATTGTATTCTGACTTGTTAAGATATAATGTTAAGGAAATACCCCCAAATTCTCAATGTCAGTTTTGACAGCATTGACATGAGAATGCTACAGACTGTGTCAGGTCTTGTACAAATTCTGTGTCAGTTGAATTGTGCATTTCAGACTCTACAGCTCTTAGTAAGGTTTTGCAGACCTTTGGAGCCTATTATCCACAGTGGGATTGTGCATGTCTATGTGAATTCCAGCAGCAGTGTATGGTTTGGGATGCCGTACTTAGCTGCAAGTAGTATTTTTGAACACATTTCAATGGTCTAAATTTTTATTTGCTTCTTCCAAGGCCTTTCTCCCATCCTACCCATAGATATTGTTTAAGTTTGATCTGGATATGAGAACTAAAATGAGGGGGGGGGGGAGGACTGAGCAGATCTACATAGATCAAGAAGTAAGTGAAGCAGATATGCCAAGATTTGTTTCTTAAGATCTGACAGATTAAAGCAAAACCACATTTTAATAAAACTGATTTAATAACTTAAAGGAAAAAGAAGTCAGAACTAGAAGCTTCATACATTAAATGTATTCATCTGGCATACACCCAGCACCACGTAGGTCTCTGCAGACAGGTTGCTTTTTTCAGCATATTTGCTTTTTAGATGCATCATTAAAAAAGAACATCTACTTTTTCTCCTTGTGATCTTGTTTTTGGCAGACCCCAAGCCAGGTCAAGAGATGGGGTCACAGAGCAGGACTGAGGGTTAGATGCAATGCCAGTAACACATGGGCATTGGTGATGGGGAATATGTGTGAATGGTACTCAGTACATGATGTTTTACAGGACAATGGAGGGTAGGTTTGGCTCATTTATTAGAGAATATAGATGTTTATGAGTAAGCTGGATGTCTTGGCTTTCATTACAGCCAGCAAATTTCTGAAGCCTGCTTCAGCTGCTTCAATATTGGTACCAAGTGCCATTTAGCACCAACAGCTGCATCCCCAAAAAGACTGAGGTCTCCAATGTGGGCTGTTTAATCTAGTTCCATCCATTTCAGATAAACTGCATATCTCTGGTGAGCAGCTGAACTGTTGTTTGGTAGCAGAAGAGCTTCCCAGACCTCCAGTGACCACAGGAACTAAGCTCACATGTACTTCTGCCATGGAGCCAGCCAACCTGGGTATCCTCCAATGGATCCAATCGGAGGATCCTATATGGAAGGGCTCAGCAGGACATGTCCTATGTCACACTATCCCCAGGGAAAGCACAAGAATGCAAGAACTTAGCAACAGATGGAAGTAAGCAAAGGGAACAGGCAAACTGAGGTATCAAAATGCAGCCATATGTCTGTCCTTTCCCCTCAGGTTGGGCTGCCGCTCTGCACATGGCCTTTCTGCTTCTCCGCTCTCCTCTTTTTGCTGATAAGCTCAGACAACCCAGCCATCTACAAAATCCCCCTCTGCAAAGTCACCTACCCAGAAGCCAACCGGATCTACTACCTGAGAATGAAAAGAAGAGCCTCAGAGAGCAGGAGAGAAGAGCAGAAACGAAAGGAGCAGAAACCCTCCAGCAACTCAAAAATAAACACAGGAGGGACCCCCCTTTGTACTCCCAAAATCCACCACGCTTGCTGATTTCAGATATACACAACTGTATACTTTTGGGGTAGCTTTTCAAATCCTAGCCAGGCACACCACAGCCACAAACAGCATCTTTGGCAGCAGTCTGCAGGGTGGGTATTCAGCATCCCACAGCCCAGAGGAAACACAATTTCCCCCTGAGCTAAGCTTTCCCAAATGCACTCATGTAACATAATAATAGCTGCCTTATCAATCCACATGCTGTTAACTTGAAAGTCACTTCTTATCAATAATAATTATAAGGATATGTAGAAGAACATTAAAGCCAACAAGAGGCTGCATTTAATTTCAGATGTGTAATTTAACAAAATAAATATGCTGAGAAAGCATTGGTATCTAATAATAATAAATAACATAAGAACTATGTCAAGAGCTGTCCTTCAAATTAAGAACATGTACCTTTGAAAGTGGAATAAACAAACTGATCTCTTCCATTCTCATGTCACATAAATGTCTAACCCTTTTAATCCCTCTTAACAGCTGCAACATACACAGGTAAATATTCTTACAGAGTGAGCACTATTTTTGGTGCCATCGCCTGACTTCATGTTGAGTGCCAAGAAAATGAAGGTATAAATATATATGCTTCAATCAGACTAGAAAAGTGACTAAGTTGCACCGATCAAATATTTTTCCTTCTTTTGCATAAATTTCTGTCTTAAAAATGGAAGTTCTCTTTCCTGCTGAATACAGGATAGGTCTGAATCCCTACATGCATACAGTGGGAAAATAGGAAAACTTCATGTAAAGAATGAGATTAGCATTTACTGCTGATGGCAGTTACTGCAGCTCTTCCTCTCCTTTTCCTAGGGAAGCAGTTCCCTTGTATTAAGCCATGAGTAGCAAATAAGTCAAAAGATCCCCTTGATGTCTCTTGGGTGGCAGACTGAGATCTTCACATGGATCTTTAGTGTCTCACCTGTCCCAGAGAAACATCCTGAGGCATCATCAGTTAGTAATGGGAAGCTGAGGAGGTCAAATGAGGTGATCCTGCCCCTCTACTCTGCTCTCGTGGGACCTCACCTGGAGTATTGTGTATAGTTTTGGTGTCCTCAACATAAAAAGGACATGAAACTGTTGGAACAAGTCCAGAGGTGGGCTCCTCTGAATAGGGGTCTTCAAGGTGAAGTAAATGAGTCTTCCTCTTCTTGAACTTTTCACCTTTTAGTCTTCATGCATGCCCTCAGGGGCTGGTGGTGTCCAGCCCATAAGCCATCTGCTTCTCCCCCTTATCAATAGAGGACAATAGGAGTCCTCCTTAACTTTTCACCTTTTAGTCTTCATGGATGCCCTCAGGGGCGGGGGGCTGGTTGGTGTCTGCTTCTCCCCCCATCAATAGTACGTATGATAAGTGCTTACAACAAACAATACTTTTGTTTAAGCAAGTGAATTTTTCTAACCCCTTGTACAATCCCTCGGTACTACCTCCCTGTACATTGGTTACCTTTGTATCAAGACCACATTGCTCCAAGCCCTGTACAACCTGGCCTTGAACAGTGCCAGGGGTAGGGCAGCCACATCTTCTCTGGGCAACCTGTGCCAGCACCTCGCCACTCTAATTGCAAAAAACTTCTTCTTTATATCCAGTCATGTGCTCTGCACTGTTAAATTTAGCTCTCACACAGTCCAGCATTAGAGAAAGGTTTGAATAGTAGCAATACAAAATTACAAAAATACTATAAAATCATGCTAGAACCATATTTTTAAAGACAAACCTCAACTGTGGTTGGTTATGCCAAGCATATTATTTGTTTTCTTAAAAAAAAAGAGTGAAGTCCAAGCACAATGTGACTATGGAAAAGAATTTGTCATGTAAGAGCCACTGCAGACATTAAATCCTCAGCCACCAGCAAATCCATCCTGAAATCAATTAGTAAACCAATTTCTGGAGCTGGAGCCACCCATTAAAAAATGGGGTATAAACAGCTTTATTAAGTCTCTAGCTAATCAAAAGATTTGAGTAGCTATAGCCAGTGCTAATAATTCATGAGAAGAGGCAAGACAAATTAAGTGTCTCCTGAAAGGGAGTAGTAGGCAATAAAAGCACTAACTTAAGTTATCAGTGGTAGCCCGACAACCTGCTGTCTACTGAGTTCTATAAAAAGAATTAATTAAGAGAAATAAAATGTACAGTTTTCAATGTATTTCAATTTCAATAGTTTTGAGACATTTCCCAGAGATCTAACCTAAAACCTAAACCAAATATGCCTATAAGAAGGACAGGGAAAAGGGAAGGGAAGGGATCAGCTTTTGTAATGTCAACAGCTTTGTTTCCCATACCTACAACTACAGGTCAGGGCAAATAAAAGTGTGAAGCTGTCAGATACAGAGAGAGCAGGTATCTTCCCCCTAGCCCTGAGGCCACCAGTAGGTTTCAAGAAGAGCTTTCTGCTCTAGAGGGGCTCTCCAGCAACACAGGGCCTCACCACAAGCTGAAAAACCTGAAACTATATGTCCAAATAAGATTAAGCCCCTAAAATTTCCAGCTGCTCTGTGCTTTGCCCATACCAGATATCTCCAGTCTTAATGGTAGATACAGTTCGCAACACTGCAGGCTGACTTGGTTTTATGTAGATCACATTTTGTTTATGTCATCTACCTGGACTTGTGCAAAGTGTTCGACACTATCCCACACAACGTCCTTGTCTCTGAATTGGAGAGACATCAATTTAATAGGTGCACCACTCAGTGGATGAAGAATTGGCTGGATGGCCTCATGCAAAGAATTGCAGTCAATAGTTCAATGTCCAGTTGGAGACCAGTATCATGTGATGTCCCTCAGGGATTGGTGTTGGGACCAGTCTTGTTCAACATCTTTGTTGGCAACATGGAGAGATTGAGTGTGCCCTCAGTTTGGTTTGGTTGATACACTGGAGGGAAGGAATGCCATCCAGAGGGACCTTGACATGCTTGTGAGGTGGGCTGATGCAAACCTCATGAAGTTTAACCATGCCAAGTACAAGGTGCTGCACCTGGGTAGGGGCAATCCTAGGCATAGCTCCAGGTTGGGCAGAGAAGAGATTCAGAGCAGCCCTGCGGAGAAGGACTTGGGGGTGGTGGCCAATGAGAAAATGAACATGAGCCGGCTTCAGTGTGCACTTGCAGCCCAGAAACACAACCATATCCTGGGCTGCATCAAAGGAAGTGTGACCAGTAGGTCAAAGGAGGTGATCCTGTCCCTCTACTCTGCTTTCGTGAGACCTCACCTGGAGCATTATGTGCAGTTCTGGTGTCCTCAACATAAAAAGGACATGGAGCTGTTGGAACAAGTCCAGAGGAGGGCCATGAGGATGATCAGGGGACTGGAGCATCTCCCATACGAAGACAGGTTGGGAAAGTTGGGGCTGTTGAGGCCTGGAGAAGAGAAGGCTGTGTGGAGACCTCCTAGCAGCCTTCCAGTATCTGAAGGGGGCCTATGGGGATGCCGGAGATGGACTCTTCATTAGGGACTGCAGTGATACGAAAAGGGGTAATGGGTTCAAACTTAAACAGGAGAAGTTTAGATTGGATATAAGGAGGAAGTTCTTTTCTGTAAGAGTGGTGAGGCACTGGAATGGGTTGCCCAGGGAAGTTGTGAATACTCCATTTCTGGCAGTGTTCAAGGACAGGTTTGACAGAGCCTTGAGTAACATGGGTTAGTGTGTGGTGGTGTCCCTGCTCATGGCAGGGGGGTTGAAATGAGATAATTTTAACGTCCTTTCCAACCTTAATTATTCCATGATTCTATGATTTTCAAGGTTTACAGAAATACCTCCTCTTCAAGGGTGAGGTCTGTTTGCTGGACACTGTCCTCTCTCCCCTTTCAACAGAAGAGAGCGTTTCAATTTGGAAGATGGAAGGAATTCAAACAGGAAACAAACCCTTGAATGTATTTGATTTTACAGTTCTCAGGGCATCTTTTACAAATTCCTGCAGCTGTTGCCACAGCTGTAATTCACACATCCCAGGGGTGGGATGAGAAGGATGAGGATAGCTTTATGAGAGGCAAAGGATTTCTTCCACAACACTTTCCCTGGGAATGGGTTTGGGCACCTTCTGCTATAGCTCAGCAGCTTCTGAGAGCACTCGATTACTTCAGTGCATTTGGTAGCTTAAGCCTTTGTGGAGCTGCATCCTCATATCCTTCTCCAGCGACAGCCCTTTGCATGGATGGTTGAAGCAGATCCAAATCCACACTTCCAAAATATTCAGCTTCACTCAACAAAGCAGGATTGGAGCACTAAGCAAATGAAGGAGCCCTTCTAAACATCCAACTACCTCACCCACCCAAAATGCAGAGGCGTTCATTCTGCTTTGCACATCTCAGACACTGCAAATCAAGTTGCACTGTGCACTGAATTGCTAAAGGCACAGAGAGATAGACACGTCCTTGACCTGTGCATCGTAGGATGAGCTGCAGTCTTTTTATCCCCTCTCTCCAGAGCACTTCATCCTGTACCAGACCCTGCTTCTCCATATTTCCTATCTCTGCTGCTCTGTCATCCACAAATCTCTGCTCTGTTAAGCCACACAGCCAGAAGTCAGGCACGGATTTCCTGGCTGTGGAGAAAACCAGGAAGGCAAAGGTGATAATAAACTTTCAGTGATAGTTTCGTACTGTAGCTGGGTGAGTTTATTTCACATGTGTAAATTAAACCCTGTTTGGGCACTTTCCATTCCCAGAAATTGAATTCTCCAACAGATATGACTTTTTTTTTTATTTTGTCTACTCAAAATGTGCATCTTACTGCAGATGGATTTATATTTGCTTGTGTGTGTGTGCATAAAAGTGGTGCTCCGTAGTACTGTTTGCAAAGTCCCAGAATGATCTACAGCCATTGTAATTCTACCTCTATCCTTTGCACTGATTATTAATTTTCAGTTGTTCCTACTGTCTTCTGCTTCATCTGCATGATACCAGTACTTTTTCTTTTGTTGATCAGAGCCACAACCCAGGCAATATACAACACCTTCCACTTCTGTTAAGAGCTATTTGGCAAGAAAACAGTAAACAGTAGGATTTATATGCTGGAAAAGTTTCTCATTGGAACTACTATAGCATTCTGCTCTTTGCTAAGGCCTAACACATTCATCTCCCACAAGGTTTGTGAGAATGGATTATTTCCTTGAAAACAAGCAAAGGAACTGGGAAGGACATGAAATTTTACCAACTGAGATTAGAAGGTAAGTGAATGGTTTCTGAAATTGCAAAAATGGATGAAACAGCAAAAAACTGCTTTGCCTTGCGTCATAAAACTGAAGCAAGCCCAACCAGCTTTGTAATTCTCATGGCAACCATCTGTCTTGAAGTAGGTCTGGAAAATGAGCTTCTTCGGATGTGGACTTTCCCCTGGAGCCAGGAGAACAGGATAGGGGTCTGAAGCTGAAATTTAAAACTGAGTTGTGATTTCCCCTCCAGTCTTGAAAGTCAACCTCAGGCTTCCAAAATTCTCTAGTATTTCAGGACGTTTCAATATCACTACAATGCTGCAGATGACCAGAAAAACAAGCAGCCTTGAGGTCCAGGCTCATGGCAAGAAGCAGAGAGCTTTTCTTGTTCCAGCTCCTAGATCCCAGGCCAAAGAAACTAACAGGGTAATGCCAGGAGCCTGGCAAAACTGATGCTCCATCCTGGAGAAAAGATGCACACAACAGGGAGAGAAGAGAGGATGTGAAGGTGTCTGAAGCTGAAGATGACCAAGTAAGAGGCCAGGGTCTTCCAGCCAAAGTGCACATTACCTTGGGAACCACTTTACCACGTTAAGTAATTGGAGCTAGGATCATGATGGTGAAAAGAATGACTTTCATTGGAGTTCCCATAGATGCTGGCATCTCAATCTCATTCCCATGGGTAACCAGGTCACACTAGAGGAATGTCCACTGCTGATATGAAAAGTGATAGTGATACCTGGAAAAAGGGCAGGGAACACAAAAACAAACAAGTAGAGCCAGCCAGATGAGCATGCTTGGCTTTGCTTTGACCTGTATTTCAGTGGGTATCATGACAGACATGAGTACGTGGCCTTTCTTGGGGTACCAGGGAGAATCCCTGTGCTGGACACCACGGCCACCTCCCTAGTGAATGGGATGGTACCTGGTGGCAGCTCATCACCACGTAGGTGCTGAACCACCAGGACAGACCTAGCCACGTGCTGGCCATAACCATAACCTTGCTCACTTCCAAGCAACTCTTCACTCCCACTAGCACCAATGATTTAAATACCATGAAAAATCTGCAGCTGAAAGAGGTGAGTTGCTCACTAACCCAGTATTCCTGTATTCAGAGCATCAGCCTATTGGAAGAGAGTCTGACTCTCTGCCTAAAGTTGGCACCTATTTGACATGGCAGCACAGAGCTTTTTGACACCCTACTCTAGCCATAAGACACCTACAATCTACTCTTCACCAATTCTTGCCCCACTTCTACCAAGGAGACAAACTGATTTTCTTTATCATAAGTGGGTTTCCAGAGAGCAACTGTACAGACTTGCAGCTGCATGGACTGAGAAAGTGAGTCCTGAGAACATGTCAAGCTGAACTAAAACAACTGTGGGTTTCCAGAGCAGGTGGTAAGAGGAGTGAAGGGATGAATGTGAATAGAACTGTTTATTTCGGGAGGATACATCAGCAGCAGTATTCAGAGCCATACACAGGCTCTGAGCATGGAAAGTATTGATTGTGCCAAGGCTGAGGAACTGCTGTTTATAGGTGCTGTCAAAACCAGACATCTGAATATCTGGCGTGATTTCAGTAACTGCACATGTGGCTGAGTGGAGACCTACCACAAGAGGGAGCCGCACACCGCAGATGGAAGACAACCCTCTCCAGCCTTCCAAAAGCCACTGCTAAAGGCCATCCAGTTGTTGTACCGACGAAAGTATCTAGACAGTTCCCAATATGGGAATATGCTCATTGGTGCCCCATCCCTGGAAGTGTTCAAGACTGAATTGGATCGGTTTTGACCAACCTGGTCTAGTGGAAGGTGTCCCTACCCATGGCAAGGGGAGTTGGAACTGGATGAGCTCTAAGGTCTTTTTCAACCTAAGCCAGTCTATGATTCTCTTTTACTCATCACTGGTGAGACACATCTGGGGTATAGTGTCCAGTTTGGGGCTCCCCAGTACAGGAGAAACAGGGACATTCCAAGCAAGTCCGGCAAAGTGCCATGAAGATGGTTAATGGATTGGATTACCTGTCATACAAGCAGAAGCCAAGAGATCTGGGACTGATCAGCATGGAGAATTGAAGGCTAAGGGTGGGATCTTAGGTACAAATGTCTGGTGGGGGAGAGTAAAGAAAGTAGAGCCAGACTCAGTGGTGCCCAGTGACAAGAGCTCAGCTCCCGAGAGTGATTTCCCCACCAACAAAGGATGACACGGAGCCCACAAACATTGGCTGCATTTTACACATCTACAGCCCAGCCTAACAAAGGTATTTTTATAATTTACGTGGTTTTAAAGCATCCTATGGAGTCCACAAGCTGATGCAGCTCCCTGTGAAGACCTGATTCCTGTAGTGCAACCTGAGAGAGGAGCACAGCCAAAACCCACACTATAACTGCAATCTGCTACAAAATGGTTCTCAATGAATCTCTTGAAGGCCACTGAGGCTTGAGAGAAGTGTGGAGACAGAGCATGTGAAGCTGGATTAGGGACATTACAGTCTTTCCTGTCAGAGCTGACAAGTTCAAGCACTACCCAGCTAATGCAGCTACATAGCTACTGCCTCACAACCTAGCACAGTCAGGGATCATTACCTGCTGGAAAGGAGTGAAGGGGAAAGGGACCTGGGGGTCCTGCTGGATGGGAGGATGACCATGAGCCAGCAATGGGCCCTTGTGGCCAAGAAGGCCAATGGCATCCTAGGGTGCATTAGAAAGGCTGTGGTTAGTAGGTCAAGAGAGGTTCTCCTCCCCCTCTACTCTGCCTTGGTGAGGCTGCATCTGGAATATTGCGTACAGTTCTGGGCCCCTCAGTTCAAGAAGGACAGGGAATTGCTTGGAAGAGTCCAGTACAGAGCCACGAAGATGATGAAGGGAGTGGAACATCTCCCTTATGAGGAGAGGCTGAGGGAGCTGGGTCTCTTTAGATTGGAGGAGACTGAGGGGTGACCTCATCAATGTTTACAAATATGTAAAGGGTGAGTGTCAGGATGATGGAGCTAGGTTCTTTTCAGTGATGTCCAGTGATAGGACAAAGGGCAATGGGTGTAAACTGGAGCATAGGAGGTTCCATGTGAACATCAGGAGAAACTTCTTTCCTGTGAGAGTGACAGCACTGGAACAGGTTGCCCAGGGGGGTTGTGGAGTCTGCTACATTGAAGATATTCAAGGCCTGCCTGGACAAGTTCCTGTGTGATGTAACTTAGTTACCCTGCTCTCACAGGGGGGTTGGACGAGATGATCTTTTGAGGTCCCTTCCAACCCTTAGGATTCTGTGATTCAGGCATTTCTCTGGGAGAGGTAGTCTAGTTGGGAACCATCCAGCAACCCGTCTTCTGATCCAGTTAACCACTGGACTCTGTCCAAGGGGTGTTCTCAGACCCAGCTTCCCACAGAGAACAGAAGGCAGAAGAAATATATCAACCAGCTTCACCAGCAGATGCCTGCAGAGTTAGGCCATAGACCCAGCCCTTCTAAATCACACAGGATCTAGCTGTCAGACACCAGCCACAGCAGCCTTGCTCTCAGCACCTAAAGTGGTCTTCACACTTGCCTAAAATTAAGAAGCAACTTTCTTGTCATGTGTGTAACCTCAATGTTCAGTTTGCACATCATTACATGATTACCCAGTGCTTACCCAGAACTGGTGGCACAGTCCAGGCAGATGATACCCAACAGTTGTATAACAGACACATAGCACACCTTGATCATTTTGAAAAAGAATAGCCTCTCCTGTTTTAGTCTTCCCATTTGAATTCCAAAGCCCAAAAGATGGAAGAAGATACCTATGTCCCTGAGTGCCCAGCACAGATTAGTGATGGGTATCTGACTTGACATGGATTGAATTACACCTGGAAGCATTTCTATCATTTGTGCCTTTCTGCACCGATCTTACAGGAAATTTCAGTCCTTGGGCCACCAGGAAGGCTTTGGCCATCTAAGGTACACAGTCATGAGCAGGAGATCCTGCACCTGACTCCAGCACCCATTCTAAGACCTGGCCCAGACCTTTTCAATAGGTGTTTGTAGGAAACACAGGGATTCCATAAGACAGTAGTTGCAGTAGTGAAACCCTCCCCATAGCTGGCTGCACCTAGGATCCAGTGAACCCACCACATGGCAGGGGAGATCATCACTGCTCTGCCTCTAATTTACAGAGCAAGCTGCTGCCAAAGACCTCATTCTCACGTAGGCATCAGCAGACTCTGACCCTGTTAATTATTAACCAGCTCTGGTAATCTAAATAAAACATCGCTCCAAGACATCCATCACTTCAAGCCAGTGGCTTTTTCGTGACTCCTTTCCAAGTTGTCAATATTAAAGAGCCAGAATCTGAAAAAGGAGGTCCTGAATCTGATTCCCCAAGGAAAAAGCCACCCCACTGCTCAATGAAAGTAGCGCTACCTGACAGTGAATCCTGCCAACCCCCTGAGCAGCATCCATCCCTTACACAAAGAGCAGAAAAGATGCTGTTTAAAATGTCCTGAGCTCCCCTGAAACATGAGGGATTTGAAGCATGAAGCTCAATCTGATCAGATTCCCTATTCCCAATCAAATTACCCAATGCATGTCTCTTCTTTTGGGATGCAAAGATTCATTTTAGCAATGAGAAAGCACAGGCAGCCCCAGAAGAAATAAATAGTAAAGAGAAAAAATTTTACTCCACTGGAGTGAAGCAGCTTCCCCTGCAAATTTCTTGTAACATGTACTACTGGGTGCAAACTCAGAGGATGGCAGTGTCTGGCTCACACACAACAGCTAGTAAGGCCAGACTGGAGATTGAGCAACCTGGTGTAGTGGAAGGTATTTCTTCCTTTAGCAGGGAGTTGGAACTAGATGATCTTAAGGTCCTTTCTGACCTAAACCAGCCTGTGATTCTATAATTTTATGAGCCTTGTTTATCAGCAATGCCAAGCTGACAGTCGCTATCAGATACTCAGCTCTTACGGGGAAAAATTATCCAGTCTTTTGTTAAAAACACCTCCATCAAAACAGAGGCACCCTGGGAATAAACATAGTGAAAATAACATCATTTCAGCTCACATAGATGATGAGGCTGTTTCCAAAGGGCTGAAGGAAGCGAATTCATAAAACCATTCATTCCAGCTCTTGGATGAATTTGTGGTTTGCTTCTTTAAGCCATCACTGTAAAAGACTCCTAAAGGGAATTAAACTGTGGTTTGGATTAGCCTAATGAGCTCTTTAAGCTTACTAGCTTTTCCTTTTCCTTTTTCCCATAATTCACTCTCTCAAGGCTTCCCTTTCCATCCTGTTCTCTGCCTTTCACAGTGATTTCACAGCCTTATAAGCCTCTCCTATATGCCACACGTTGAATATTCCAGATTTCTCCAGCAAGCTGGGGG
>NDXB01000403.1:33811-51531 GCA_002631895.1 Agapornis roseicollis | reverse complement strand
GAAGAAGGATGGGTGTGGGTGCAGTCCTGTGTCTGGGACTTGCTGGGGGCTCGGTGGCTGCCTCTCTGGGATGCTGATGGCTCTGCGTCTCCTTCCAGTGACATCCAGGACAGAAGTATCATCAAGATCTATCGGAAAGAGCCTCTCTACGCTTCGTTCCCAGCCTCACACATCACCAACGGTGACTTGAGGGTAAGGGGGGGACAGTTGTCACAGGGTGGGTGCATCCAGTGGGCTGGAACCAGGAAAGAGGGAAAGCGATGGAGACAGGGACTTGGTAATTGCTTGTGTTTGTGGAAGGGGAGATGACTACGATTCATCTTGCCCTGTTCCAGCACTGTTAAGTGTTACTTTAAGAGAATGGATGTTTGGGGCCTGACAGCAGGGTAATAAACATGATAATTAGGGGATTCATCAGAATAAATCATCCTGCTGGATGGGAATAAGGGAGATGCCGGCTGGTGAAGATGCAGGAGCTGAGGCTCTTGGGGATGCAGCAAGGCAGGCTCCCAGCCAGGCGGATGGAGGGCAGGGAGCTGCTCTGCAGGTGCTGACCAGCCCTGCCCCTCTCCGCAGCGGGAGATGGTGTACACATCCAGGGAATCCTCTCCCACCCGCCGGCTCAACAACATGTCCTCGGCTTCCCACCTCACCTCGGGCTCCCCTCCGCCGGTGCTCCAGTCCTCGTCTCCATCCCGCTCCCGCATGTCCTACAGCGGCGGCCGCCCGCCCTCGTACGCCGGCAGCCCCGTCCATCACAGCGAGCGCCTTTCCAACCTGCCACCGGCCCAGGGCGTCTCCCCCAGCCCCAGCGCCATCCTGGAGCGCCGGGATGTGAAACCGGATGAGGACTTAGCCGGGAAGAACGTGGTGCTGATGAAGAACGAGGGGCTCTACGCCGATCCCTATGGCATGGTGCACGAGGGCCGGCTCAGCATCACCTCCACGCAGTCCTTGGCTGGCATGGGAGACCCTTTTGGCTACTCGGGGGGGCTGTACAAGCGCGGCTCCGTGCGTTCCCTCAGCACCTACTCGGCGGCCGCCCTGCAGACGGAGCTGGAGGACAACCTCTACAAGCCCAATGCCCCCATGTACAGCGACACGTACGGACCCGGTCTGGGTTTCCGTATGCCCCCATCCTCCCCGCAGAAGATGGCTGATGGGCGGCTGGTGGACGTGCAGCCGGGGCAGAGCCCGCACAGCCCCTACTCGGGACCCCCCAGCCGCTCCTCTCCCGTCCGCCAGTCCTTCCGCAAGGATTCCTGCTCCTCCGTCTTCATGGAGAGCCCTGTGAACAAGCCGCGCAACCCCAGCTCTTCCGGCCCTCCGGAGCTCTTTCCTGGCCCTGGGGATCGCCCGCTGTCGGGGTTCGGCTCCCCTGGACCAGCTAAAGACACGGAGACAAGGTGAGGTGGGACATGGGTCAGAGCTTTGTCTGTCAGTGCGGCTGGGGAGGGAGAGGAAGAGCAGAGGAAGGCTTTGTCCTGTGGTGATGGGATGGGCGATGAAGCACTGAATCGGAGCTCGCTGGAGGCACAAAGGAGTCAAGGGGATGGGTGTAGCTGTGACAGCAGCGTTGCTGCCTCCCCTGCGTCCCTCCTGGATGGCCAGGACAAGGCTGAGGGTGTCCACGGTGCCCAAGCCACCTCCTCACCCAGCCCCTCTCCCTTCCCCTCGGCAGGGAGCGGATGGAGGCGATGGAGAAGCAGATCGCCAGCCTGACAGGGCTGGTGCAGAGCGCGCTGCTCCGTGGCTCCGAGGCTGAGACCCCCAGGTAAGGAGTTGGAGCCCGGGGTCTGCTGTGGGGAGGGGGATGCTCTTTGCTTCACCAGCCCCCCTGTGCCCCTGTGGCCACCCCTGAGCCAGTGAGGATGGAGGTGCCTGGTCCATGCTCGCTTCCCTCCTCTTTTTCATTGCAGTGAGAAGACAGAAGCCACCAATGGCGGGACGCCCCCATCAGCGTGTAAGTAACTGGGGAGCCAGTCCCTCACCCTGCCCCATGGCTATGGGGAGTCTGGGATGGGCACAGGAGTGGGGGTCTGCAGCCCTCACCATGTGCTGGCAACCAGCAGGATGCTCTGTCCCACTACAGAGCATCTCTGGGGTAGCATCCATGGATCCAGCATGGTGATGCTGTGGATGGGGTTATCTTGGAGACCACCCCGAGCTGCTGGGCCCAAGCATGGGTTGGGAAAGAGAGGTCTTTCCTGGGAAAGCAGAGGCGCGGAGCCTGCAGCCTCCTCCAGGCTGGGATATCTGCGCTCAGCACCCTCTGCTTGCCCTCCCCGCAGCGACCAGCCGCAGCAGCATGGGGACACCGGTGCCCGCGCCACCACCGCCATCCACCACCAGCACACCCGCGGGGCAGCCCACTGCCATCACCCGCTTGCACATGCAGCTGCACCTCCACGACCTGCAGCAGAACGCCAGCGACCTCCGCAACCAGCTCCAGCAGCTCAAGAAGCTGCAGGTGGGTGTTAAGGGGTTCTCATTGGGGTGGCTCCAGACCCGAAGCAGGAAAATCCCCCTTTCCGGGTGACTTTGCTGGATGTGGGAGAGTGAGGGGGTCCCTCCCCACACTGAACCCCCCATTGCTGCTGTGAGGGTGATGGGGCATTGGAACAGGTTGGCCAAAGAAGTGGTAAATGCCCCATCCCTGGCAGTGTTCAAAGCCAGGTTGGATGGGGCTTGGAGCAAGCTGCTCTAGCGGAAGTGTCCCTGTCCGTGGCGGGGGTTGGAGCTGGATGAGCTTTAAGCTCCCTTCCAACCCATCCCTTTCTATGATCCTATGATCCTGGTCCCTGCAGCTGCAGAACCAGGAGATGGTGAAGACGATGCTGCGGCGGACGGAGACGGAGATCAGCGTGCGGGTGACGGACACCATGCGCAAGCACGAGGACCCGCTGCAGCGCCAGCGCAGCTTGGTGGAAGAGGAGCGGCTCCGCTACCTCAACGAGGAGGAGCTCATCACCCAGCAGCTCAAGTGAGCCGAGGCTGGGTGTGCAAGTGGGTAGAGGGTCCTTGTGCATTGACCTCCATGGGTGGAGATCAGCAGCTCTGCCACATCCAGGCCAGATCCTTGACTGCATGTCTAGCATGTCCCCAGCCCACTTGTTCTCACCCTTGTGGCCACCCTCGGGGCTCTGCAGCATCCCGGTGCAGCAGTGACACCCCTGCCCTGTCCATGTGCTCACAGTGACCTGGAGAAGTCGGTGGAGAAGATCCAGAAGGATTTGACCCACAACCACCGGCTCATCCCTGTGCAGGAGCTGGAGGAGAAGGCAGTGGTGCTCAAGCAGCTGGGGGAGACGCTGACAGACCTGAAGGGTGAGGACCTTGAGTGCTGGAAAGGGACTCTTCACCAGGGACTGTGGTAATAGGATGAGGGGTGATGGGTTTAAACGCTGCCCTTGATTCTGCTGCCTCCTGTTCCCAGGCTGTGCCCATCCTGCCTGTCCCAAAGAGATGCTCAGCACCCCAATTGGAAGTGGCAGAGCCAAAGCAGGCAATAAAAGATGATTTAGCAGCAGTTGCTGAGGTTGCAAGACAAGGGTCCGTGGGGTGCTGTGGGGGCACCATGGGGCACAGGGCAGAGGTAGGAGCTGCTCCCTTTTCCTGCAGCCTTTCCATGTAGTCAGGCAAATGCTGAGCAGAGCACTGGCACCTGCTCCATGCCACTGAGTCCTGGGTACCAAGCTCCCAGCTCCAGAGCAGGGTTTGGTGCTCATGGATGTGCGGGGGGACACCTTCTGTGCCTGCAGGTGGATGGAGAAAGGATGAAGGACACAAGGAGCAGGAAAAGGCACCAGCCCCAGCTCCTCAGGGTTCATCCCACTCCATCTGGCAGGGTCCCCCTTGCCTTGGGTGTGATGCCCATGGGGGTTTTGGTGGCACAAAGGGGCTGTGGTGACCCCCACCTCTCCTCCCAGCCCAGTTCCCCAGCCTGCAGAGCAAGATGCGGGTGGTGCTGCGGGTGGAGGTGGAAGCTGTCAAGTTCCTCAAGGAGGAGCCGAACCGCCTCGATGGGCTCCTCAAGCGCTGCAAGACAGTGACAGACACCCTCGCCCAGATCCGTAGGTGAGCATCTTGGAGGACACAAGCGGTCCCTTCCCTTTTCCCTATGCCCTCTGCATTGTGTGCTGTGTCCTGTCCAAGCTACAGATGTAAATCCCAAAGGGATGGGGAAAGAAAGCTCATTTTTCTGCTAAGGAACCAAAACCCACCCTTGGTCCTTCCCAGAGTGTGTGGGAGCCCCTCTTTCCACACTGACTTTTCCTCATCACCTTGGAAAAGCATGGAGGTGTATCCAGATAGAAAAGCAGCCCCAGTGTGATCAGAAACCTCTTTCCTGAGGAGCAGGAAAAGGTTCCGCTGGAGGAAAATCCTCTTCCAGACCTAATGATGGTGCTGGGCTGAGCCTACCTGCCTCTTCCCATTATGAGCCCTTGCGAATGGCTCACAGCTCACAGCCTCAGGCTCTTTGTTAGCCTGGTTTTCTATGGAAATGAGCTTGTATGATCACAGTGTCTGAATCTGCCCTCGCTGTCATTCCCTATCCCTCATACCTCCTAAATCCAAAGGGCAATTTCAGCCAGATCTGACAGAGGAGCAGGGTTTGGGGAGATCCATTTTCCTACCAGGTTTATGGGAACGGACAGCCAGGTGCAGGAGCTGCATGTCCCCCAGGAGAGGCTGTAGCATCAATACCAACCCCTTCGCAGCCATCCGAGATCCTCAGCCTTCATCCCTGTAGCGTTGCAGGAGGGCGAGCATTTTGGGGCTGTGCCTTGGAGAGGGTGCAGGGAAACCACCCCGGTGCCATCGCTCTGCCCCTTGCAGGCAAGTGGACGAGGCCGTGTGGACGTCCCCCAGCAACCTCAGCCAGTCCCCCAAGAAGGTGGCCCCCGAGACAGACTTCAGCAAAGGGCTGGATTTGGAGGTGCCCACCAGCCCCCCCGTCAGCCTCCACCACCTGACAGCAGCCACTGAGACCCTGGGCATGCCTGGCTTCGGGCACAGTCCCCCCCAAACCCAAAGCCATCCCTCCAAGAGCAACAACCCTTCCCGAGCGCCGGAGATGGTGCCAGCCAAGACCCAGACGGGCCCTGAGACCCCCAGCAAGAAGAGCGTGGACAAAGCTGTGTCCGTGGAGGTGAGAGCCTGGGATGAGTTGGGGCTCTTCCGGAGGGTTTTTCCTTATGGAATATGCATCAAAAGGGAGGTCGAAGGAGGTGATCCTACCCCTCTGCTCTTGTGAGACCCCGCTTGCAGCACTGTGTGCAGTTCTGGGGTCCTCAGCATAAGGAGGACTTGGAGCTGTTGGAGCAAGGCCAGAGGAGGCCATGAGGAAGGGGCTGGANGTCCTCAGCATAAGGAGGACTTGGAGCTGTTGGAGCAAGGCCAGAGGAGGCCATGAGGATGCTCAGGGGCTGGAGCAGCTCCCGTATGGAGCCAGGCTGAGAACATTGGGGCTGCTCAGCCTGGAGCAGAGAAGCTGCGTGGAGACCTCAGAGCAGCTTCCAGTGTCTGAAGGGGGCTACAAGGATGCTGGAGAGGGGCTCTTCATCAGGGACTGCAGTGACAGGACAAGGGGTGATGGGTTCAGACTGAAACAGGGGAGGTTTAGATTGGATCTAAGGAAGAAGTTCTTTACTGTGAGGGTGCTGAGGCGCTGGCACAGGGTGCCCAGAGAAGCTGTGGCTGCCCCATCCCTGGCAGTGCTCAAGGCCAGGTTGGACAGAATCTTGGGCAACATGGTCTAGTGTGAGGTATCCATATCCATGGCAGGGGTTTGGAAGCAGCTGACCTTAAGGTCCTTTCCAACCCAAACCAATCTATGATGGTTTCCAACCCAAACCAGTCTATGAGCTTATGATTCTATGGTTCTATTCCCAGGTGAAGCTGTGAACAGGAATTTGGTCTATCCTCCTTCTCCTCACTGGGTTTGCAGCCAACAGAGTGGCTGAAAACGGGAAGCCCCCTTTAATGCAGCTTTGGGAGCACTCCCTAATTGCACACTGTGTGTGGGGGGGGTGCAGCTTGGGGATGGGCTCAGCACTGTGTCCGTCCCCCCCCATTCCTTCTGGGCTTGGCATCAGTTTAGGGGCTGGCAGAAGGGGTTTGGGTCCCATCCTGCCTGCAAGGGCAGGAGATGCTGCCATGCATGGGGCTGCAGCGGGTTCTTCCTGCAGGCTGCCGAGCGGGACTGGGAGGAGAAGCGAGCGGCTCTGACCCAGTACAGCGCCAAGGACATCAACCGCCTCCTGGAGGAGACCCAAGCCGAGCTGATGAAGGCCATTCCCGACCTGGAATTCGCTGCCAAGCACAAGCAAGGCCCAGGCAGCAGCAGCACCGCATCCACCCCCGAGCACAAACCCTCCAAGCCGCAGCACACACCGAAATCAGGGGGCAAAGGAGACCTCAACGGCCGCAGGGGCTCAGGTACGGTGCGGGGAGGTCACGGGTCCACCTCCATAGCCCAGGGATGGGGCGGCGTGGCTGTGCCATCCCCAGTGGGTCTCCCTGGGCTGAGCCGTGCTGCCCCAAAGGGAGGTTGGTGCCTCGGGTGTTGGATGAGAGGGGCAGGGACAGGTCTCGTGCCCTCACAGCATCGTTTGTGCCCAGACGAACTGACGGTGCCGCGGTACCGGACCGAGAAACCTTCCAAATCACCACCACCGCCCCCTCCACGCCGGAGCTTCCCCTCGTCCCACGGGCTGACCACAACCCGCAGCGGCGAAGTCATCGTCACCAGCAAGAAAGAGCCCGGGTTTATCAAGGTAGCGAGCAGGGCAGGGGGGCTATGAGGATGCTCAGGGGACTGGAGCAGCTCCCATACAAAGCCAGGCTGGGAAAGTTGGGGCTGTTCAGCCTGGAGAAGAGAAGGCTGCATGGAGACCTCAGAGCAGCTTCCAGTGTGTGAAGGGGGCCTACAGGGATGCTGGGGAGGGACTCTTCATTAGGGACTGCAGTGACAGGACAAGGGGGAACGGGTTCAAACTGAAACAGGGGAGGTTTAGATTGGATCTAAGGAAGAAATTCTTCCCTGTGAGGGTGCTGAGGCACTGGAATGGGTTGGCCAGGGAGGTTGGGAGTGCTCCATCCCTGGCAGTGTTCAAGGCCAGGTTGGATGAAGCCTAGGGTCCCATGGTTTAGTGTGAGGTGTCCCTGTCCATGACAGGGGGGTTGGAACTGGGTGATCTTAAGGCCCTTTCCAACCCGAACTGTTCTATGATGCTATGATGCTTGTGCTGCATTGAGTCCATCACCATGATGCCCCCCTCACCGCCCTGCTCCCTGCTTGCAGAAGGCCGAATCGGAGGAGCTGGAGACGCCGAAGCCGCAGGTGAAGCTGAGGCGGACGGTGTCGGAGGTGGTGAGACCCGCGTCCACCCCCCCCATCATCGCCTCTGCCATCAAAGACGACGACGACGAGGACCGCATCATTGCGGAGCTGGAGGTGAGCGCGGGAGGGGCTGCGGGGTGCCCCAGCTTAACCCGCACCGCAGGCGATGCCATCCTGTGCCCCGCTCCTGGGAATGCCATGGGATGCAGGGAATGACATCCCACAGGCTGCCCTGGGGATGGGCAGCGTGGAGCTGTTGCGCCCAGCCAGACCCCTCACTGCCTGGTTCATGGTCTCTCTGCAGCACTTCCACTCCATCGCGGGCTTTAAGGCAAACTCCCTTGGTTTTATGCAGCCTCAGCTGGAGGGGTTTGTGTGCAGGGCATTGCAGAGATCC
The DNA here is from genome assembly GCA_002631895.1 of Agapornis roseicollis. NCBI lineage: Eukaryota > Metazoa > Chordata > Aves > Psittaciformes > Psittacidae > Agapornis > Agapornis roseicollis. Next base: position 43,789 of record NDXB01000403.1, on the reverse strand, counting down.
CACCCAACACACTGTGCCAGGCTCTGCACTCCCCTGCCCCACATCCTTGCTCCGATTGCTACCTCTGAGGTGCCCAAGTGGGTAGTGGATGGCTTTTCCATGGCTGGTTTTCCCCCAGGAGGCCAGGGGACCGGTGATGCTACAGAAATGGGGAGCATCCACGTTCCCATGTTCCTCTTGAGCCCTGGTTCTGGTGTGACCACCAAAGCATCCCTGCAGCCACAGGCTGCATTGGTACCTTCAAGCCTCCCTCCTCCAATGGGCCATGTTTGACTCCCCAGGTCTTTCAGAGAAGCTCTGCCTCCCCTTTCCTCCCCAAGCTCCGATACGATGCTGCCATCTCCCCTGGGCACGCAGGCTTGTGGCCCAACGGAGCCTGCATTGAAGGATGGAAGGTAACAGCGGATGATCCCTCCTCCTGCTGCCGGGCTGCACTTTAACCACCTCCTCTCCTGCCTCTTTTTAACTCACTTCTGCTTCTTTCTCTGGTTTAACAAACTAACGGCTTCTCTCCACTCCCTCCCTCACCACCACCGTGTGTATGACACTGACCCGGCACAGGACCCAGCACTAACCCCTGCATCAGCGGCACGGCGCTGCTGCAGCTCCTGCAGCCACATGGATGGGAGGATGGAAGGGGACACCCCAGCATCACACTGGGATGGGCACGGGGAGGGCTTATTGACCTCATGCTACACTCGTGCCCAGGGAGGGTGTCACTGGAAGGGGGCCATGGTGGGCGATGCATGTCTAGACAGGGAGAGCCTGATCCGTGTGCATGATGCAGGTGAAGAGCTGGACCAGGGGCTGCTGGGACCCAGCTGGGTTTGACTCCATCACCCCTTCAGGCACCCCCTGCCCTCCATCCTCTCCTGGGCTCTGGGATGGAGGGAGCAGGAGGAAAGCACCTGGACAGTGGATGGGATGGAGCCGGGGATGCCTAGGGCAGGGGGACAAAGGGGACCATGACAGAGGGTACCACTGAAAGCATCTGGTGAGAGGAGCTCTGCCTCATCCAGAGCAGCTCAGGTGCTTGTGGGATCTGGATATGCTGCAGGGGTCCCTCTCCTTGCTTCCTTATCCGGGGTGCTACTCATGGCTCTGCTCTTGCACCAGTGCCCTGCCAGTTTACCCCAGCATGGGAGAGCTGGGTAGTTGCAGTTGAGTTTCCAAAGGCATTCGGTGCAGTGACACCGACTCAGTTTTGCTGAAGTCCAGGCAATGTACAGCCAAAATCTCCCAGAAACACCTTGAAAACACTCCTTGTCTGTGCTGCGGGTACCAATGGGATGTCAGGGCTGGGCAGGAGGGAGCTGAGCATCTCCCTTGTTGGCTGAACACCTGCCTGCAGCACTACGCTACCCGGAGGCAACAGAAATAGGGTTTCCAAGTGGTGTGTGCAGCTCCTTAGTGCTCCCCATCACCTCCTGCTCTTAACGTGTCTGAATTCTCTACCTAGGAGCCGGGGAGCAGGCCCTTCTCCCTCCCGCAGATCGTGCTCACCCAGTGGGTATCAGAACCAGCGTCCCCCGAAGCCGAAGCAGAGGTTTGGGTGGCAACAGGCAGCTCAGAGAATGGAGACCTGGCTGGCCCCATAGGAGCAGGAGGGGTGGGAAGGAAATGCCAGGAGTCCACTGGCATCTCTGCTCCTGGGAACCCTCCAGGCTCAGCCCCGCAGCCCCTGAGCAGCCCAGCCAAGTCCATCCGAGCCCATCCCATGGGCTGTGTCCGTGGAGCAGGAGAGACTTGGAGGTTCCCTCTAGCAGCCAGCAAGGTCCTGCCTTTCTCAAGGCATAAAATGAGCTGTCCTGTGGTGGGAGAAGGAGGAGATGTTGCTCTGGATGCCTCCGGCAAGCAAGAAGGCAGCAGCAAGACTTCCCACCGAGGTTCCTTGGCTGCACACCCCCAGCGAGAAGCAGTGGGTCCTGGAGCTGGAGAAGCAGCGCTCCCCTCCACCAGTGCAGGGAGCAGGAGGCCCCAACATCCCAGTGATGGGGACCCCCAGGTTGGAGCTGGGCAGAGCAAACAGGGGAGCTCAGTCCCAGCTGGAGACTCTGCATGGAGGGAGGACAGCTCCCCAGCGCCAGCCTGCCCAGGGCCACATCCTGGAGCTTCCCCAAGCAGGGATCCAGGCCTGTGGGCAAGCGGACAGTCCCAGGCTGAGCTGTCCCATGTCACAGCATCACCGTGCCAGGGTGGCAGAGAGGATGCTGGGGTTGGGAGGAAGGCAGCAGAGGGGGTCTGCAAAGGGCAGTTGTCCCCTCGCTGCTCCATGACTCCGTGCAGCAAGGAGATCTATGAAGGCACGTACCAGAGCCTGGCTAGCCTGGAAGAAACCATCCGTGAGCTGGAAATAACCATCAGTGAGTTCAGCAGCCACCCCGCGGTTGAATCTGTATTCCCTAAAGAACTGCTCAGAGCAGCGGGATCCAAGGATGCCAGGGAGCAGACCAAGGAAGATCTGGGGGATCTCAAGCACAGGAGCTGTGATGATGGGACTGTCCTGGACCTCAGTCAGGCCAGAGATGTTGCTCCCGAGAGCTTGTCTCCAAGCAAGATCAAGCCACCTCTGCTACCCAAGCCACAGGTTTATTTCCTATTGTCCCTCTTGCTGTGCTCTGCCCTGGACTCACTTTGGTGTCTCTTCCTCCACCTCTACCTGCTCCCTCTCTGTGACTCCACCTCTAGGCAGAGCCAAGGTGGGAAACAAATCTCTTTCCTTCCCTGTCACTCGAAGGGGTTTGGGAAGTGCAGGAAAGCAGGAGGGAGCCTGCAGGCAGCGTGAAGACAGGCGATGCTGCATCCTGCCCCTAACTGGTGCTAATGCTGCCTGCGTTGAATTAGACCCTTGCTAAGCTGGTATCTTCTGCCCAAGCAGGTTTTGGGGCTAGTGGTGAGCATCCCATGGGGCCAGCGTGGCAACAAAGCAGCATCCCTCCTTTATAAGTCCTTGTCTCAGGAACTGCAGTTGGAGCGTGGCAGATGTTTCTCCTGCTTACATCCCAGCGCAGGCTGCCCGGAGCCATCCTAACTGCTTTCTGCTGGAATCTGTGGCTCGGCTGGCTGAATAAGCTGGGAAAAGAGGGTGGAAAATGCCCTCAGCCACTTCTGCTCCCTTAGTAACAATCAGTGCTGGGGAATAAATCTCCATGTGCAGCAATGATCTGAGCCCTGGCTCCTGGTGCCCCCGAGGGTGGCCCTCAAGGGGATGTAGCTGCAGTTTCTTCTGGTGCCACCTCCCCGATGGAGCCTGGATGTGGGGATGGATTCGTGGCTGTGTATGTGCAGGGGCAGGCACAAAGCAAAGCTCAGCTCAAGCTCCGGCAGCAGGAGCTGGCTTAGTCCCAGACGCAGAGCAGGAGAGCGCAGGGCTCGTGCCACCTCAAGGATGCCGCGAGTTGGATGTGAAGGCTGAGATGCGGTGTGTGCTCATGCCAGGGATGCTGCAGCACGGGGGTTCCCTGTGCTGTGAGGTGCAGGAATCCCAGTGTCTCATCCATGGATCACAGAGCAGGGCAGGAGGACACGCTGTGATAGCCAACTGTCCCTCTCCCAGTGGAGGTGCAATCTGGGCAGCAACTGCACATCTTTGGGACAGCATCTCTGGTTCAGGCTCTGCTTGAGGCAGGCAGAAAGCATGAAAGAGGTTCTGGGGTGCCCCACTTTATGGACCTGCAGCACCAGCTTCCCTCACTGCTGCTCTTCCATCTGTGCACAGCCAGGGAAGAAAAACCTCCGCATTCCCACTGCTGCTGTTTCCACCTGGAATCTCCCATCGCCTCTTTCCCTTTCTCTTGGCCATGCAGCCCTGCCCTGGCAGGGGTGTTCTCTTCCTGCCCTTGATCTCTTGGTGTTTGCCGTGCCTGCCCCTAACTCCCTCTTTGCGTTGCAGTGGTGGCTGTTGGTAAGTCCTGCCTGGTTCCTGACCTCACTGATGCTGTGGTGACCTTGTCCTTGCCTCAGTTGGCCTCTATGGGCCGTCCAGGCATGGTGGTTGCTGCAGGAGCTGGGCACAGCTCCATGCATCCGATCTTCCAGCTGCCCATGGTGCTGCTGTGAGCTTTCACCTGCCGGTTTTAACCCCCTTCCCCAAATCTTCTGTCCCAACAGAGCGGTGGCGTCTCCATCCCGGCCATGAAGGTGGTGAACCCGGCATCCCGGCTGAAGCAGAGCCAGCAGGGCAGCCCCGACAAAAGCAAGCACATAAAGCAGCGGATGGAGTACATGCGGATCCAGGGCCAGCAGCAGGTAGCTGTCACCTCCAGCACCATCCTGACCAGCTCTCCCAGCACCAGGGAGAGCCACAGGCTGCCCATAGCCCCAGCATCTCAGGTGCTGCTTTCAGGGACTGGCTCTCTTGGTCCATCCCTTCACCTTGGCTGAGCCCAGTGGGGTTGGGGCACAGGGATGTGACTCTTGGGGTGCAGAGGGGGCTCTTGCCCTGGTCTATGCCCATAGCGTTGGTTTCCATAGCTGGCTGCTGGGAATGGGGACATGGCTGCATGCTGACAGTGGCAAACTCATTGACCAGTGTGGTGTGAGGCTGAAGCCAGAGTCATTTGTGCCTCAGCTCAGTGATGGACAGGGCTGAGCCCCAGGGTTGGTCCCTTCACCTTGAGAGACCCCAAAGCCTCCTTGCAAACATCTTGGCCATGCTGCAGAGCTGCATGCATGGCACAGGGGCTCCAAGGGCTGGGAAGGGAAGAAGGGATGCGCAACCTATCCCAGGAGGTTTTGGAGAGCCAGGACCCACCGTGTCTACAGAAGCAGCTTGTGCCAGGAGGGGATGTCACAGACAGAAGGGTGGAACCTGGGCATTGTGGAGACAGCTTCGGGGGGGCACAGCAGCTGGAAGAGGAGCGCTTTGGGATGGAGTACATGTCCCAGCCCAGCACCCACCCCTCTCCCATCCCCTGCCGTGGTGCTGGTACTGACACCCCAGTGCTGGCAGTGGCTCCTCCAGCTTGCTCAGACCACAGGCAAGGTAACCACAGCCAGCACATTGCCCTCCATCCCTCCTCACTCCTCCTCTCTCCATCCCAGCCCTCCCCTCCTGCCTCCAGTGGGCAGCAGGACCACGAGTGGGTTCATCCCATCCTCTCCTCCCCACTCCCTGCTCTGTGTCTCAATCGCCTTTCCCTGGGCCTGGCATTAAACCACCCCAAATCAACCCAGTTTTGCTCATCCATAAACCCTGTTGGCTAAACCAAAGGTTTTTCCCAGCTGTTTAAGCTGGGTTGAGCAACATCATGCAATTCAAGCACTTGTTGCATGACCAAAATAGGCACCTTGTGTCCCTCTCAGCTCCAGCAAGAGGGTTCAGCCCCTCTATTCCCCCTTGGCTGCTCCGCTGCTGGATCAGAGTCACTCAGGTCCTGTTTGTTGTGACCACAACCGAGATGGTCCAAGGGTCATGGTGAGACATCCTCAGGAAGGGTCTATCCTTGATGTTGGGGTTGTCATGCCAGTCACCCCCAGCACCAGGCAATGACAGGGCTCCTGTCCAGGGCTGCCCTGTGGGCTGGCGAGGAGAGTAAAGCTGGTCAAAAGGGGTATTCCAGGAGCTCTGAGGGGTTGGGAAGCATTGATCTGTCCTGGGCATCAAGTCCCCTTCCCTGGAGCCCACACACCAGCACAGGCCCGGCTGTCCGGTGTCACCATGCCCCAACCTCGGGGCACCCCTTGGCACCCACCTGGTCCCTAGCACCCACCTATGCCACCACTGGGGTGGCTGGACCAGTTTTCCATGGCACTTTTATCCTGGATGCCCTCCCTGTACAGGATTTGGCTGCGTATCCCTGTACCCAGCATCCCACCCCACTACAGCAGGGGCAAGTTGGGGCTGCAGGAGCCCTCTCCCCATTCATAGAATCACAGAGTGGTTTGGGCTGGGTCCTTAAAGATCATCTAGTTCCATTCCAGGAGGGATTTCTAACATCATTCCTGGTGCTCTGGCTCCCTTTGGATCACATTGGAGTAGGGCTGGGTGATGTCAGTGCTGGTACCCGTCACATCAGTGTGATGGGGGCAAGGGTATAGGATGGGCACTGTCACCTCTCAGAGGAGTTGGGGCTGCCTTGGGGCTGCCATGGGGCTGCTGAGGCTCTGCCCTGCTCAGCTGAGGTTTGGTGCCCACCCAAACCATGGTGGCATCCCCGGCACCAGGCAGTGGAGCTGGGTGCTGCGCTGTGCCCACCTCATCTAACATCTAACACTGCCCTTCTTGTCCCCCCCCACCTTTCTCCCCTTCACCTGCCTCTGTGCCTGCCTGCCTGTCCCTGTGTCTGTCCGTCTGTGTCTCTCTCGTCTCTCTCCTCCTCCTCCTCCTCCTCCTCCTCCTCTTGGGGACATCCCTTTCCCATCCAGTAACACGTGGGATCAGCCTCATCTCGTGCTCTGTTTGTGGTGGACCTTTTCCAGCTGCTTGACCTCAGGCCTAACTCAATGCTGCTTCTGAACAAGCTCCTGTTTGGTTCTTGGCTGTGTCGGGTTTCGGTTGTTTCCCTTTATTCTGTCTTTTCCCTCCCTTTCTTTTGTCTGTTTTGCCTGTAAGAAACTGTTTGACTTTCCACCCTTTTCTCCTCCTCCTCCTCCTCCTCCTCCTCCTTGAATCTTGCTTTTCTTTCTAGGCCGCTAGACCATCTAAAGAGGCTAGTGAGACTTCCCCCACGGTCTCAGAAAAACCCGCATCTGGCAGAACATCCATCCCCGTATTGACTTCCTTTGGGGCAAGGAACTCCTCCATCTCATTCTGAGCATCCTTGCCAGCTCAACCCAACTGCTCTCCTGCTCCTGGGGCCGGGCTTCTCTCTTCCTTGGGCTCCTCCTCCCTGGGACTTGTCTTCTTGAGGCACCTGGAGGGATTCACCACCCGTCCCTCCTCTTTCTGTTTTATATCCATGTCTTTGCTCCAATGTGGCCGACCTCGTGTCTCGCCTCTGCTCTGCCTCGGCCCAACTTGTGTCTCGCCTCTGCTCCGCCTCGGCCCGACTTCCGTCTCCCATCCTGCTCCTCAATGGCCAACCAGCCACTTTCTGTTTCTCTCTCTCTCTCTTTCTCCTCCCTTTCCCTTTCCTTTCTCCTTTTCCTTTCGGTTCCTTTGGGTTGCTGTTGGTTTGGTTTTTCTCTGCCCTCCCCTCCCTTCCCACCCCACCGTTTTCTATTTATTTAAGAGCTCTCAGAGCTTCACTGCACCAGTTTCACCAGCTTCAAGCAAGGAGGACACCGGGCAGCACCCAACCCCGCTGCCCATGCGAGCAGCACCCATTCCACCCCGGAAAGGTGGGAAACAGCTGTCGAAGACACCCCTGGATCCAACCGCTTGCTCCCGGCCATCACCGAGCATCCCGGTCGCCGCGACGCCGAGCCAGCGGGATGAGAGGGTGCTCGGAGCTCCGGCCAGGTCTTGGCGATGGGTGGCGGGTGGCGCGGCGGCGGCACCGTGTCCTTCACCGGTGCCATCCCGAGGGGGTGTCGGTGCCACCGGTACCCCCCGGGGAGGGGGGGTGGGAAGAGGGTTGGGGAAGGAGCCGGGAGCAGCCCCAAGGGGTGCCCGCACGTGCCGGAGAGGCCGGAGGCTGAGGATGTGAAACGGGGCAGGGGCAGGAACGGGTCCAGTGGAGCTGCCATCGCCTTCGGGTCGCAGCGTAGCACTTTAAATGGTCACTTGGGTGGGCACAATGTGATGCTCAGGGGGCTCGGAAACCCCACTTTCCCCTCCCTGAGCACCAAATATCCTTGGGGACAAGCAGGTCCCCAAAGCCCCTTGCATGGGGATCTCACATGGTCCTTCCCTGGGGAGCAGTCCCATCCCCGAGCCTGGGGGAACACGCAAGGGGTCCCCTTGCCCGTGTCCCCCCCCATTAGCACAGTGAGCTGGATGTGCACTGGGTGGGCAACACGAGATCGAATCACTCCTTTCGTTGGCCAGTTTGTCCTTGGGTTGGTTTCTTTTATTAGTATTATTTATTAGTATTATTACTTCTTCCCCCCTCCCACCCCTCTTTTTTTTTTGTATATCGATCATTTTTGTACAGAACAAGCCTTTTTTGAATAACAAAGAGAAGAAAAGACAAAAAAAGAGACAAAAAAAAAAGAGAAAAAAAAAATAAGATTCATGATGCAATTTCTTTGGATTGCAAAAAGCAACTCTTTACATTTAAGTGAAGTGTCTTAACATTTTATATTGTTTTAAGAAATATATTTACATATTATATATATATAATATACGTACTATAAATAGAAATATATAAATATTTAAAGAAAAAAAGAAAAAGAGAAAAGAAAAGAAATAAATCTCGTCCCGTCTGGTATCTTAGGGGGTGGATTTGCTTCCCTGTTAGCCTATAGCTCCTTGTGATTTTGAGAGGGTCAGTTCCTAGCGGCTTGTGAGCCCTCGTGCTGAGTCCTCACTCTCCATCCAGCACCTTCCCTGTCCTGTCCCCATTCCCCATCCCTTGCCGGAGCAGGGGGTGGAAGGGGCTGGGTGCCCCTGGGGACGCTGGCACCCATGGGTGATGGCCCCGGGGACACTGGCACCCACCTCCCTGCAGCAATAGCAGTCACTTGATGTGTGTTATTTCCTTTTGGATGATTTTTTCTTGGTACCAAAGTGAAATACTGTAGCAAAGCCGCAGCTTCTTATGGCCAGGATGGGGTCCCCCCACTCTTCTTCCCCAACCCCATCCCACCCCGACCTACACCCATCCCAGTGCTCCCGTGGGTCCATCCTGCCAGCACCCAACGAGGGGGACTCCCAGGCAGCACCCTGTGTCCTGGGACCTCCTGTCCCTGTTTGTCCTGGGGGGAACAAGTGCCACCAGCCCCCCAGTGATACGGACATGGGGTGCAAAGTGGTCGGGGTGGGGGTGAGCTGTAAGTTAATGCAGCCTCATCCCAGTAGCACCTATGGGTGTTCCATCACCCTTCCTACTTGGAGCAAGCTCCAGTTGTTGGGATGGGGGGGGGGGTCTGTTCCCTTTGCTGCACCCCGGCTTTGTCCAGGGACCACCCCCCTCCCAAGCATCACCATTGGTGGACCCCCACCTCCATCCAGATCACCTTGTGATGAGTGATGGGATGCACGGTGATGGATGACGGATGCACTGGGTGATGGGGTGCACTGGGTGATGGGGTGCCCCCAATTCCCTCCCCCCCCCCCCCCCCAACCCTCCCCACTGCCCATCAGGCTGGTTTCTCTGTGAGCGTATGTGTCTCCGCGTGCGTGTGCGTCCGTCCCTTCATGGCATCACGCAAACCCTCCGCGAGCGCTGAAGCAAAAGAGGACATAACCCAACAGAAACCAAACCCTTCCTTCTGGTTGAGGAGAGAGAAAAAAAAACCCACAGAAAAAGAACAAAAAAAAAGAGGAAAACATTACAAAAAACGATCCAAAAAAAAACCCAAAAACAAACCAAAACCCAAGAAAAAGAAGAAGAAACCCAAGCGCTGCCTGCATCGTGCATGTGTCGGAGGCGCCCGCTGCATGCGCACCCCGCTTTACTGTCTGGATGTTGTTAGAGAAAAAAGGTTACTTGTAAAAGGACCAAAAAACCCATGAAAAAAAAAAAGAGAAAAACCCCCCTATTCCTCCTACTCTTTCGAAGCTGTTTTTTGGGGTTTCGACCGCGTCGTGTGTCTCCGCATGAAGTTTTCTCGTGAACCTGTTTTAAAAGCAAAAAGGATTTCAAGAAGAACCAAACCCCCCCGAAACCGAGGTGTGCAGAGGGTAAAGGTTGGGATGGGGGGAGCTGCGCCCCGCCGCCCTCCCTGCCCCGCGCCCGCCTCTGTCCCTGTGTCACTGTGGATGCCATGGGTAGTTCTGTGCACAACGTGACCATTGTAACGTGCAAACGCCGATGACAAAGGGTTGCTTTTGGTTGTTTTCTTTTCCCTTTATTACTTTTCTTTTCTATCAGAGTGTCCGGCTTTAATAAAATTACTTTCTTTTTTTTTTTTTTCTTTTTGGTGTTTTCCTCT